>CM043016.1:101695234-101773115 GCA_023690525.1 Holotrichia oblita | reverse complement strand
ATTCACATATCAAGTATAGTTTACCTTTATGAATTTCAATTTCAGTTTTTGTACGGGATACTTATGTAGAAAGCGTCTTCATCAGCCTCCGAAGAGTTTCCTAAACAACAAGGTGGTATCGGAACTATGATACCTATTAATTATGTAGTTTAACATAGAGAGTATTTTATTTCTATGAAAATTCACTGCATAGATTTACCATTTAAATTCATAAATTTTTCTTTCTTTTTTTCTTTTCTTTTAAGTAATTAGGTGGTGTTGCTGTTTATAGTGGTGCGTATTTGTAGTATTAGTGTACAATATTTCTAACGCAAATTGTTTTGAGTTACTTGGTTATATAACTCCTGTATTGATTTGTTTCAAACTTGTACCATAAAATAAAATTGAAAACTGATTTGAATTGAATCGATAACTTCGAAACATAGCATTGGAAACGTTATGGTTTGATTTCTTAAAATATACAATTTTAATCCGTAGGAAGTCAAATAGCAAACTGTATTTTAGATACGTACAGTTTCGGCGTTTTTAATCCGGACACATGGCTGCTAAGCGTAAGTAATTGCTAGAAGCAGGTAAACAATATTACACGAAAGGTACATTACTGTCAATAGGCGTTTTCTCGCGAGAAAAAGTAAGCTTGGGTTACCTTGAGTTACATCTTACTTGTTTTCTGGCGACTAACTAATGACGTCATAACATACTTCGGTAAGCTTCGGTATCATTAAAAACGTAACGTTAACTTACCCTGCTCTGATTTGAGTAAGTTGAATTGGTTACATGCGTGCGCACGTTAGCACGCACAATATATTATGATTCAATTGGTATGCCATTTTGGTTTGTTGTGTACTTTAAATTACTTACTTATTTTAAAACTTCTGGGTTTCTTGTATTAAATATAATAATAAAAATAATAAATACATTAGCATGTAAAAAAAGTCACTGTCCAAATATTTGTCTACCCATTTTTCAAAAAAGAAAGGTATACCTATATGTTTTCTTTCGTGGTGTTGGGACGCCGCTAATATAACAATATTCGTAACCATCTCTTCTATAAATTCTTCCTTTAAAAAAAGCTTACAGGATCCATTTTTAGTTTTTATTTTTAAAAAAAATGTTATAATACTATACTATATATATACTATACTATATATAATACGGCTTTCTGCACTTAACGTCAACAGGAAATACGAGGTTATATTTACTTACCTTTAATTGCGATCCACAAGTTACATGCTACTATGACGTCATAAATGTGACGTTGCTGTTACCGATGAACTTGCTTAGGTTACTAGGGTTAAGGTCTGGTAAGCTCGCCAGAAAACGCCTAATGTAGTCAGTAGACCTCTCAGTTAGGCGGGGAGCTTGCATATCCATCTACTATCTGGCTTTTACTCTGGGGAAGTATGCAATTTGTCTGTTTAAAATGCCAAACCGTACATTGTAATATCTGATCTTAAGTGAAAAGTCAAGTTAATATTTATTTATTCACTTATTTTATTTATGGTAAGTGCTTCTTCAGCTATATTGCTTATCTGACTACCGTGCAACTCTTGGTGTGCAGATTGTGTGTGTAGAATTGTGTTCAAATGGTCTTGTTATAGCACTATATTGCTGTTTATAATGCTGCATTGTTCATCACTTTGCTCTGAACAGCGAATAGTAGATCGATCGGGATACAATTTTCCAAGAAAAATGTCACCGTCCTCCCGAAGAATTGAACCACGGGTACCAACGATCTGCCATATCACTGGGTAGCCACCTAATTACTCTGGCTAGCGAACCGTTTAGGTATAATAGAGCTACGTAGATTCTTCAGCTCCACAAAATCAGTGCATTTGTTAAAGCACTTCTTATGAGTTCGAGTACTGCATACCATAAAGTAAGATACTAAAACAATAAATACGTCTAAGTAAATACGCAATAAAACGGTTATTTTAAGACGGTAGAACAGTAAGTGTGTCCAATTAATACTAGATTATTCACTTTGCCGTTCGAGACTTTAAACAAAACACCTCACAGTTAGAAAAGTTAATTTATTTTATCTTTACAAAACGTCTCGCATAAAGTACGAGTAGGTAGCTTGGAGCTTTACAGATACACATAAAATGAGTTTTCCAACCGTATCAAAACAAACGATGATCAGTGAAACTAAAATAAATAAGGTTTATTAAAAAAGCGCCTGACACACAGACGAGATCATACCCTTAGGCCCTGCATATTTAATGGCAATTTAATGGTCGAACGTCAAAAGATAGACCCAATTAAAACAGAATAAATAAAACGAAACATGTCACATTAATTCCCTTTTAATATAGAATGGAGAGCAATAAGAAATGAGTGAAACGAGGTCCTACCGTCGTCCCCAAATGGCGCACAGGATATTTTAAAAAAACATCAGTTAATCAACTACAACTTTTATTCGAAGTTCAACAAGGTAACCTGAGGAACATTTTTCCTGAAAGCAATTAAAATTGAAGAGAACTGTTGCAATTAAAAATCTATCAATTCTAATGAACCCAAACGAATTTCATGAGGAAAAAGAATATTGTATTAGGATTGAGATAATGAAGCATTTATATGCGCTGTCACGAGAATGTAAAATCAATCTTACGTCCAACATACAATACCATCAATATTATAACATAATATTCTATCTAGGTATATCTACATATCTAAGGGTCATATTTATAGTCCGTGCTTGAGGGTTGTGTCAATGCTTGAGCACGTAATTTTGACAAATTTATAATGACATTTATGTCGTCGTTATTGCCGTGAGTGCTGTATCTATAGTTTTTTTGAAGCTATTCGTGATTTGAGTTTGGAGTATTTTGGCTTCTGCATTTTTAATAAGAAAATTTTTCTGTTCAATGTGTCGGCTAATTTTAAAGTTAGTGATGACCATCGTTTCATATTGTTTGCTACGATAGCATCATAAGTGTTTCTTACATCTTGATAAAACCTCATTTGCAATTGTAATGAGGGTAAAACTATCGACTGTACTTTGTTAGGTAAAAACGAAGTATCAAGGTGATCGATTTGTTGTCAAAATTAAAAACTCCTTTATTCATAAACTCAATATTTCGTTATATTTTATAACTTCCTCAGAGCATGCTATAAAGGTATATAACAGTTTAGGAAACAATTAGTTTGTGTATGTGAACTACTTACAATTCTAGTTTCAAAATGTTAATTGCTGCCTGACATATGTAAAATTAATCGGCAACAAGAGGAAAAACCGTAAAATTATCTACTTAATTTTTGTAAAAAAAAAAACCAATATAAAATCATGGACGAATTGCTTGTTGTTTTTTCTAAAGAGGACTAAGAAATTCTGAAGTATTTAAAATTGCAAAATAATACAAGGTTCAACTAGAAAGTTAAAGCTGTCGTTATAGTTATAAAACGTTTCAATAGATTATGTTTTGACTTGTGTTAGTTTTGGAATGTATACTTTTGTGATTGTTGTTGATCATTTCTAAAAATAAACATTTTTTTGTAATTCTTTTCAATTTGTAAAATTTTAATGGTACATACTATAATATCAAAATGCGAGAAAGATTTATGCTATGTGACACAAGTGCGCATGAAATCTTGCCAACCCTGTAATCGCTCCTGTGTAGGGTTATCCGGTGTTTTAGTAGTTGCGATGTTTGATCTATGTGGGTGATTGCAATTAGTACATGGTATGCTAGAAACGGTGTTACAAATTTATAAGTTTGGGGTTGTGTACTTAGGTTTAGTTAATATATTGCGTATGCTCTTGGTATTTTATTGGGTGAGTTTGATATTATTGAATGGTTTTAAGGTAGCAATTATTTGTTCAGTTAAATTGTGGACGTAAGGTATCTGCCTGTAGATGACGACCTTATTACCAATCGGTTTCTCTATCTGTTAATTTGTATAGAAGTTAATATTCTAATCAGAGAGCAGGTATTAGGCAGTATTTTATTCTCTATCATAAAAAGTAAAATTAGTCTAAACTTGAAAAATATGTTTTGCGTATAGTTTTACATCAACAATCACTTACTCAGAGAAAAATGATTTATTTGGACCGAGAATGGTTTCTATGTGTGCATACCTTCGCTTTATTTGAAATGTAAATTAAATATCCTCATAGCCTGCTGTTGAAAACGGAACAATGATGATCTTTCATAGGAAGTATTTATTACTAAATATGGAAAATTCGGAACGCCTGCCAGCAGCGTACGCATGTAATTTTCCATTTAAGAAACAAATCCACATGGGACGGTTATGCAAGCTCACCGACCGTAGCATATTTATACACGACACGACTGCATACTAATTTGCAATTCAAGGTTGCTATCATACCGACGACTGGCTAGCCGATCGCAAACCCGATAACGCTCGAAATATGTCCTGGTATGTCCATGTGGTACAAATACGCCATGTTTATTAATTACAATTATATTCCGAGCTTGACAAAAAATACATTGATATACCGATAACTAAAATAATTTTTATATTTGTATTAAATTTACATTGGCGAGTGGTTTAATATTGTTCGAGAATGTAAGCAACGATTTCTTCGTTTTTAGATATTTTTATCGACAGGCATTGTTATATGTTTTAATATTATTTGACACATATTAAATGTAAATCTCTTCCACTGAAGTATTTTAACAAAACATAATTAATTTGTGTTCTGGAATAAATTGATTTTAAATTAATTCCTGTCTTATTAACTCACAAGTGAAAAGATACATATCTGCGATGAAAACGATTAAAGTACTTATAGGTCGTAATGTTTATATAGTAATTACGAATATCATGTTAAAAACAGGTTTCAACGCTGTTTTCACTGTTTTTCCGTATGCGATAACGGTTGAATTAGTGCTCCTTTTACTTTATCTAGCAATTCGTATTTCGGTCTTAGCTAACTCTTATAGTACTTGTTGGAATTAAATATTGTTTGAAACCAATATAGACACCAGCGATAAACCAGGAACCCTGTATATTCATGTTCCTACATGATTATAAATTTGTCGGAAGTCCCTACGTTCAATTTTTTAACTTGTCATAGAAAATAGAAGCTTATTATCGTGAATCAATGAGGTCATGCAAGTATGCATTGGTTTGTCTAATCATATAATCGATACGTAATGATATCAAATAGAATTTGTAAAAACGTATTTGAAAATAAAAAACTAGCTATATATTTTTGTTATGGATATTCTTTCAATTCCTGAAATATTTCCACTTGTAAGTCAATAAAACAACAATTAATTAAATACCAATTTATTCCAGAACATATAATATTCAGAACTGATATCGATAATTTAAATGTTATTTATAATAATTTAATTCACGCCTGAATTTTATTAATTTTAAGCTCTTGACTAGGTTTTTTTTGTCATGTTTTTCCCTAGTCCTTGAACAGAATTGTTAGAGCTTGACAAAAAAAATAGATTGATATACGAATAATTCAAATCATTTTATTTTTTATAGTTGTATTAAACCAATATATCTTTCATTATTATTTGAAAATGTAATTAAAATTCGATATATCAATGATTTCTTTGTTTTCTAGATATTTTTGTTGATAGGCATGGCCATTTATATTATTTGTATTTTGACATATATTAAATATCAATTTCTTCCAGTGAAGAACTCTTATTAATAAAAACATAATATTATATGTTCTGGAATAAATTGGTATTTAGTTAATTGTTGTTTTATTGACCTACAAGTGGAACTATTTCAGGAATTGAAAGATAAGTACCTACATAAAGGTCACAAAATAGATATTTTAGTTATGGATATTGCAACATTGTTGGGGAACCATTGTGTTCCACCTTATGAAATTTCGAATATCGATTGGGATCTGCTCACACCTCAAAATTACTCATGCTTCCAAATAAGTATAATGGAAGTAAAAAACTAAGAATTTGTTGTTCTTGAAAGCACACGCCCCAAGAAAAATTTGACCTTGAAAAACGTTACTTTATGTTGCAGATCCAATTAAAAACTGTACAACTACTTATTTGTAATGAGTGCGCTAGTTTTTTTAGTGTGCCAACTACCAACTAAAATAAAATAGAAGCACAGAAAAGGTAACATCTACTCAATTGACATTTCTCCACTAATGTAAGTGGCTTCTTCAGGAGCAAAAGGTAGGTAGGTGATACCAGATTTAGGCCACGGTAACTCAACGTTTCAACCACGCTAGAGGCAAACACTTTCTGTCAGAAATACAACTTTTCGCCTCTTGTGTGTTTCCAAACCGTTCACTTCATTAGTCTCACCGTTCTTGCTCTATCTCATAAGTGTCATAAGTGTAAAATATTTCAGGTAAAGAAAATAATGAAAAAAATATTCACTTTAATAATTATCCAACCTTACCTTTTATATCGTAATAACTTTTTTCATAGTGGCTGTGTGTGGAAGTACGTTCAGCAAGGTAATAGAACACAAAACTCAACCTAACTTTAAACTTTTACATTATTCCATAACTACAGACGTGTAAAAGACGTCACGCTAGCACAGACGTGCGGGCCAGAACGACTCCTAATTAAAAGAATGCAAAATAATGGGATAAATCAAAATATTTGCGACGATGATTACATAGAAATATTATTTGATCACTAATTGTTTAGTGCATAACATGTTTTACCGATTTATACTAAAACAGTATGTAGTTGCTACTAAACATATTAGAATGCCTTTCTTACACTATTTTTAGCGTAGTATCACCTTATAAAATACACGCCTAAAAATTATGAAAAGTATCCTTATGTTGAAACATAATACACAGGTAAATATAAATATAAATAAACATAAAAACAGACTTACAACGTTACGTTTCACATTTAAATATATATTGTTATGTTATTATTGATTGATATTGTTCAGCAGGGTAAAATTAAAATAATAATTAAAAAAAAAAAACTCTCTTAATTATAAATTAAATTAACTTCTAATATTAATTAATTACTAATTAATTAATTACAAAAAAATGACGCGGATTAAAAAAAAAGACTCCAGCCAACGGCGTGCACGGGGTATAATTAAAAAAACAGATTATAATGTGAAAAAATCTATTAATCAAAATTTATTGTAAAAACACATCTGAAACACATATAACGATAATTACATTCATTTCACACAATAAAACATGAAAGTCAAGCTGAAATTACGAAAATCAATTTTATAAAATAGCAAGCAGTACTAAAACATGAAGTTCTATCTGGTAGAGATGGGAAAAAAGAGAAAAAACAATGAAAAGGAGGAGGTTGTTTACGGGTTTTCGACGACTGTCGAAAGTTGTCTTAAGTCAGAAGTGTGGAAAAAGAGACTTTAACGAGAAATACAACACCAAAAAGCAAGTGAAAGTTTTATGAGTTGCCAATACTTAGCCAACCTACAAGATCAAAATTTTACTAGTGAACGTGAAGAAAACCCGGGAACCTTTGTTGAAGATTGAAAACGGAAAAAGGAGGAGTTTGTAACGCACACTAAGGAGGATATTGGACATAGGAAACACACACACAGAAACATATTCAATTACATTGGGAAATTACAGATTTAAGGGTTGACATGGTTTAGTTAGATAAACATTGTAAAAATCTTGCCATTCATATTATAATCTGGTAGTTTTTAAACTGTTTATATATTTTTTATTTCGAATATTCCATTATAGTTGACACACACAAGGAAAATAGGTTTTGAATAATATATTTGAGGGTAATTTTTTCGACATTGTAAAAAATAGTTAGGGAAACGTAGTTAGTTCAAATATTGGGGAATGCGGTCTGTGGAACGGGATGTTAAATTTCGAAGCTAATATCACATTTAATCAATCCACAATATTTGGCAAATGTTTATTTGCTTCTTCAGGTGGTTCTAAAATTACAAACAAAGAAAAATGATAGCAAATAAAGATGAAATTGACAAATTATTAACTATTCGGTTATAATTGAATACTTACAATTAGATTACACAAGGCTGGACAATTACAATTACACAATTGTAAGGAGTTTGTATTGCACATAGGAGGATATTGGACAAGGAAAAACACACACACACACATATTCAATTACATTGGGAAATTACAGGTAAGGGTTGAGGGTGGTTTAGTTAGATAAACATTGTAAAAATCTTTTATTCATATTATAATCTGGTTCTTTTTAAACTGTTTATATATTTTTGATTTCGTGTCATTAGTGACACATCACAGCAATGGTTATATATATATATGAGGGTAGTTTTTCGACCGAAAACTAGTTAGGGAAAAGCGGTAGTTCAAATATTGGGGAATGCGGTCTGTGGAACGGGATGTTAAATTTCGAAATAAAGATCACATTTAATCAATCCACAATATTTCGCAAATGTTTATTTGCTTCTTCAGGTGGTTCTAAAAATTACAAACAAAGAAAAATGATAGCAAATAAAGATGAAATTGACAAATTATTAACTACGGTTATAATTGAATACTTACAATTAGATTACACAATCTACAATTACAATTACACAATTGTAAGTATTGGATTACCTTATTACCTTGTTGACATAAGTCTACAGCCGCCGGCACGCCAAGCCATCATTGCGTGACCTCATATATAAGACTATGTCGTCTGTGTAAATCTCTAATTTAGTGTGGTGTGATTGTGGGACGTCGGAGGTAAATAAAATAAAAAGTTCAGGTCCCAGGTGAGAGGCCTGTGGGACGCCCGCACAAGTAATATTTTCCAAATTTTATATGATTATTATAAATGTCGACTGACGTGTATTAATTTTAGGAAATATTAGATGTTGACAAATATTAGAAGTTTCCTGTAACTGGTAAGGATGGATTTGATTATAATCAGAAGTATGTGCGTTGTAATTTTTTTTTATTTTCTATTGGTTCATGTACGTATATCTAAATTAATAATAAATCTTTCAAAACCGACAATATAGGTATCCATTGAGCACACCAACGAAGCACAGCTTTGGAATTTGGTATTCTATATCAGTCAAAATAGAATTTAAAATGTTTTCAAATAACGGCAGAACATATATGGGGCCAGTAGCAATTGAGGCGTAAAGTATTGATCCATCTGTATTAAGCACGCCTCAGGGGAAATATGGAATGATTTTGTATAATCCGAGAAGTTGTAATTTTAATGAATTTAAATTAAAGACCAGTGCTGCGTGAGGGTATAACTGAAAGAAGTAGCAAATAGCGTCACAGATCTGAATTTGCTTCTGATTGTGTGGAAGTTAAAGAAAAATTGGTAGAAACCATTACGTCTTTCAAACTGATATATGTAGTACATGTTACTTATTATTAGCTGACATATGTACATACATACATTGCACCAGGTAGGCACAATTGCTTGATATTGCGGGAATATACAGCATAGTTATCGAAACGGAAATAGTTCATTCCATACATATTTTTTAATGTAAATTCAATCAAGAACTCCGTTTGTTGATATCTGTCGCAGTAACGGACTTAGGGCGTGAAATTGAAAAGTTATAATTTTCCTTGAATCGCTATATCTCAAGTATTGAAGAAGATATTAAAAAGGTTTTAACGGTATTTTATGTACATTTTATGTCAATTTCATTAGCCCAGTTTATTTTTTATTTACGATATATCCTGGGAATTATGGTGTAAATCTGTATCGTTTGTTAATGCAACATCCTACATATTTTAACATTTTTAGATAGAGTCTTACTTCCTGATAAAGAAGTATATAATTTTTTAGGTGTTCTTCTTTAATAGGGGTCTCGAATTTGACCGAAAGTCCACTTTCATACCATTGTTATTACATTATTATTTACTATTTTATTGTATAGTACTCTTTCTGTAAAATACATACGATTATTATACTATATTCAAAAGTTGTAGATTTAGTGTTTACTACAGAATTGCTAAACTAGGTAATACATCGTAGTTACTATGAAAGTGTATTTCAAGTTAGAATATATATCTTCTTAGGTATAACTATGTGGAAGGCTAAAATAGTAAAGCAAGGAAAGTCTTGCACGTAACAAGATAAGTTTTCACATAGCAGTCTCGCAAGTTTTGGATACGAATATGTGGCGTTTGTTGGAAGATAGCAATATATAGTGCATGTGAACTAAGTAACTCTTTAACATATCGATGCAGTGACTCAACTTCAACTACTTTCTTTATATGTAAAGTTCACCACAAGATTAACCTGTTTCGTACTGGTAAATACATCTGATTAAAGTTTCGTCCCTTTTTTTAAATTATGAATTTTATACAATCTTAGACATAAGTTAATAAGGGGCAGATTTCAAAATAGCCTACAATATTATACAGGTTAGTTTAAAATATTTCAACACCTACATATTTGTCAACAATTTCGAGAAAACTCAATGTTTAAGAAAAAATTGAAAACACAAAAGCACTACTACTTGAAAACACATATTTACAACAAGAATGACCTCTTATGCTTCCAATAGCTCAATAGAGCATCGTAATATTCACTTCATGGTATTCATATTTGATATTAAATGATAACGAAGGCTTCCATAGTCTGAGTCTTTGTTATGAGGGCTTCCAGGTTTTGACCGCGTCATAGTAAAGAAATTGTATATATATATATACAATACATAATAAAATAAAACAATAATTGAAAATTAAAATACAAAAATATATATACAATTTACTCAAAGTCGACGTTTCGCCACTAATGTAAGTGGCTTCTTCAGGAGCAAAACTAGGTGAGGGGCGCCAGAAGGTCACGGTAGCTCGACATATAAATAACGCTCTAGGCGAAAACTTTCTGACAAGGAGAAGGTGGACGTGCGGGGGTATATACAGATCGGTTGAGTTATAGGTTTATATGTACCGTGCATATTACACACACTAGCGCACGCATATTTTACATGTACGTATTATCTGTAGATGTAGCAAAGTTACGATAATGGGGGACATTCGTAAGGGTTTCCCACTTTCAATCGTATTAGTGCGGCAGGAGTGACGTAAGGATGTACATGTTTACTTTTAGGAATTGGTAATACGTGTAGCTTAATTAATTAGTTTTCCAAATGATGTATCTATGCAATAACATTGAACTGAAACAAAACTCTATAAAATTCTTATATTCAAAACAAAACAAAATTCTATAATGAACAAAAGCGAGCGAGGAATGTGTTTCGCTCTTTCAAATGCATACCTCCTACGACATGCACGGCATCCTCTCGTCTCTGTATCACATACATGGTACATGTCTATGCGTGTGTATTTGAAGCCGAATGGGAACCGTTCACTAGGTTAACACTAGTGAATTTGAGAGATTTTGCTTAAAGGTTTGAAGATGGGTTGGATGTTTTGTTTGTGAAGAACCGATATGATCTGTAACGCCATGGATGTAGGGCAGAACGATGGAACTTAGCTGATTACTAGATTCAGGCGCTACCTTAATAAAACGTGGATGAATTTACATATTTATGACCTTTTGCATGTTGCTGGAGCTATAGCCATTCTGTAGCTATTGAGGAAATCTAAGAAAGTAGGTAGAGTGTTTTTACCATGTGGCCAAATAATGAAGGTGTTATCCACGTATTTTAACCAAGTTTTGTGTTTTAAATTCGCATGTTTAAAGCAGTGGTCTTAAATGCCTACATGAAAATACATATTAGCTACAACCGGAGAAAGTGGAGATTTCATAGCGGCGCTGTAGGTTTGATGATAGTATTTTCCCTGGAAGGTAAAATACGTTTAAGGTGGGCATTTCTTTACTAACTTGGCTTAGTCTGGTGATTGGTTGTCCTGGATTAATAATTGGTGGATTATAGCGACGGAATCGGTGACAGCCACTTTTGCGAAGAGTGAGGTAACATCCCAACTGACAAGAAGATCTTGGTGTGGTGGTTCGACAGAGATTTCAGAAATGAGTTTAACAAAGTGCGAGGAATTTAAAATGTGAGAAGGAGCATTGCCTGTGTTTCTTGCGGGTGTGAGCGAGGTATTTGGCCAACCTGTAAGTGGTAGTGTTAACTATGGGTCGGAGAGCTAAGTTCTGCTTATGGACTTTTAGAAGACCATACAATCTTGGTGGCTTCCGTTTCTGTATATCAGGAAGAATGTCAGAGGATTTAATTAATGAAGAGATTTGCCGTTCGAATTTCGAGGTGGGATGACGCAACAAAGGAGTGTTGCTGCAGTATTTGGAAATCCGTCATTTCCGTTTCTTCAACCCGTGGTCACTGTTCCGCATCGTTACCTCGCGCTCACCGTTCGGTTTCTCTGCATAGTTGTATATAATCCCCGCATACCCACTTTCTCCTTGTCAGAAGATTTTTGCCTCTAGCGTGGTTGACACGTCGAGTTACCGTGACGTTCTGGGCGCCCCTGACCTAGTTTTACTCCTGAAGAAGCCACTTACATTAGTAGCGAAACATCGGATTAGAGTAAGTTGTATAGATAAATATTTTTGTATTTTAATTTTCAATTTTTATTTTATTTTATTTTGTACTGTATATATGTCCTTTACTATGACGCGGTCAAAACCCGGAAACCCTTATGACATATTTTATCTTTCTTAGAAGATATCTAACTCGCTTTACTTAAATAGAAGGTCCTGTATCTATCTATTCTATGTGAGGGTGCATTAAGACAAGAGAGATTTTGTAGATTTGCTGCGCATCGGAAATCCCTAGTATATCCAACAGTAAAAAATTAAAACGGAGCATGTTGTAAATAATCCAGTAAAATCTGGACCAGAATTGTCAATCAAGACAGGATTGAAAGAAACAACAAAAACGACCAGACATGTAACACTTAGATAATGCATATTGTAATAGATCGTGTCTGTCAAAGTCAAGAATGAATAGAAAAATAAATACTATTGAAACCTATTTTTTTGAATTTCATTTTTGGCTTAAAAACCAAAACGAAAATAAATGAAATATTATTTATACACTGGGGATTAATTCTACAAAATGATCGAATATTCAATTTAAACTTCAACATATATGAATAGAAAATAATATATAAAAACGTTACGTTTAGAACAAAACTTTTAAAATTTTTTTATGTTGTCGTTTTTAGTCTTCAAAATCTTTCTGAGGGCGGCGCCTCAAAAAATCATGTATTCGATTGAAAAAGATTATCTATGTCGCATTTGTTTAGATCTCAATCTATATACTTTGATAATAATTTCTTTTACTTCTAAGTGGCAGAATTGTGACAGATTTAACACTTATTAAGAACTGTTCTTTCAGTCAAGAATTAGAAAATAAATTTGATTTCTTCTGTAATGGTAGCTGCATTTTAAAATAATTTGTCGTTGAGAGTCTAATATATAAAAAGCTTTACAACAAAACTTTTAATTTTTTTATGTGTCGTTTCGTATCTTATGCAGAAGTAGGATCTATGTCATATTTGTTTAGATGTCATTTGGATAATATTTCTTTTACTTCTAAGTGGCTAGTTGTAAATTTCTGGTTAAGAACTGTTCTTTCACCGTTATAATTTTATTCTTCTTTAATGGTAGCTGCATTTAAAATAATTTGTCGTTGAGAGTCCAGCTTTCTGCAGGGCGGCGTTTCGTATCTTATGCAGAAGTAGGATCTATGTCATATTTGTTTAGATGTCATTTGGTAATATTTCTTTTACTTCTAAGTGGCTAGTTGTAAATTTCTGGTTAAGAACTGTTCTTTCACCGTTATAATTTTATTCTTCTTTAATGGTAGCTGCATTTAAAATAATTTCTTAATTTTTTTAATTTCGAAGTTTCCATATATTTTATCATAATTAATAGTGTCAGTTTCTTCATTAATAGATTGTGGCATGAATTTACTTCACCCGTTCTTTAAGTTATAACATGCATCTTTTCTAAAACTCTCACATCCATCATTTATAGCCGTATGGTTGGATAAACGGAGTTGAATTCGCAGGGATAAAGAGGCATGATATTTGGCAATAGGTGAGCCGGCGTATTCTTCTATAACAGCAGTATTTTCTACGGCAAATTATTTCATCCATCTAAATATATTTTTATAAATAATATTTCTCAAGCTGTGTATTCATATATTTTCTTTAAACCTCGTGGTCTTCTAGATTCGTCTATTACAAGCAGGCCTATTCTATGACTATCGCTACTTTTGGCACAGATCATAGCAACGATTCGGTCTTTTTTGATCTTAAAGAAACAAACCTGATTTTTTCCCGAACGTGATGCCCGTGGTGTCAAAGTTTTCCAATTGAACTCGTTATTAGCAGAATCGTAACCTTGTTTCCTAATAGAGTTTAGTTTATATATGTATATTGTAATGTGAAATTTGATTTATAATAAAACTAAGAAAATTTGAGTCAATCTCAGGGGTTCGTGAATTCTTAACTCTACAGCAGGTGTAGAAAACAGCATACGAGAGCTTATCGTACGTTGAAAAATACCCAAGTAAAAAAAATTCTAAGTTACATAAAAAACGAATTACAAGTCAGAAAGATGTTTTACAAAAAAAATAAATTTATTTGTTTCAATAAACCTACAAAAATCAGTTTACACTGTTCAGAAATGCGTGGCAATCACCACAACTAAAATTATTACCTCATTAAAACCTTTTGGAAATTTTTGAAAATTTATCCCACTTTAAGTTGAGAATTTTTAATTTTAATTAAAATAAATAATTTTTACCATTCAAGCTAATATTCTTTTATAAGAAAATTACTTTTTAAAAATTTACTAAAAAAAATTGAATTTTTAAATTTTTCAAATATTATTTTTGAAGTTAAGTTTTATTTTCCATAAAAAAAATATTTTTCTTAAAATTTTAGAACTTAAAATTAATTTACCTTATTTTACGTGTGTGAGATTTCGAAAGTTTTCTGTCTTCGCGCGCCTGGACGGATGGTGGATGGAAGTTTTTCGTATGGGTATTAAAATTTCGATGTTTAAAGTACTTTTATTCGAAGATAACAATGGTAATGACCGGTTATTTGAGCCCAACGGTGCACCGTGGCCTAATTAATAGAATTTTACGTAGAGTAAGCTTCTGTTCGAAAATCTATGCAAAAAAGAGCGTTTGTTGTTATTCCACAGTTTTTATGGTTGATTTCCAATTGTCTGCAAATCTCCTCAGAAATTACATTTCGATAGTCTTATGTCAATAACGGTAATTAGCGGTCGTTGTTGGATAAATTTCTACAGGTCCAGTCAAAAATCGTGTTGTACAGGGTCACCGGAAAGTTGTTAATTTTAATTACCACCTACTTTTTCTTCTTAAAATGCCCCTAACTGGCTGGTTTTTCTTCTTCTTTGTGTGAAGTTAAATTGTGTGATTTTGTTACAATATTTGTGTACAAAATAAAATATATTGAAATTAATAATAAAATTAATTGATTACCTTAAAACATATGATTGAAATTATTGTGGTGCATTTAACATCTTTCTGTTTTTGTCGTTGGCTGGACTTATAATAAGACCACTGCTGTCCGACACCCCCCTTCTACGTCGGACGGCTACTGGACCAAAACATGACATCGACTCGTACATATGCGAAGAAAATGCCGATGATGCCAACTTGCAGAGTTTCACATCCTCTATCATTGGATAGTGTTGAATTAAATTTAATTGAATGAATTTTAAACAAATACTTTGCATGTGTGCAAACATGTTATTGTTACGTACTTTTATAAAATTGAATTAAATTGAATTTAAAGAAATACACAGATCAGATAACTGGTTATAGTTTCATAAATATAAAATTAATTTAGTGCTTTTTATGATTTAGATTATCTACGGTTGGATACTCATCTGTCAAGTGAAAAATTGAGTTGTAAACATGGAATAAATTTAGAATAACATTACAATATTTTTAAATTCAGATGTTTCTTAAAGTGTGTAACGGCCACACTTTTTGCATTTTTCTCCACTAATATCTAGTTGTCGAGTGTTGTGATGAAAGGTACACTTACTAAACCATCGCATGCATGTTTTAAAATTTCGTTCTAGTATTATTTACTTTAATTGCTTTAAATATTATTGTGCGACCTAAAAGTATCCGTTGACTTCGCAAATGTTGGTGATTTGTAGTGTTGCTAGTGGTACCATTTCTATCAGAGCTTTGCATTTTTTTACATATTTGTGAGCAATCCTATATTCAGTTTCACCTTTATGATAATTTCGAGTTTCTGTCACGATCAGCACCTGTAAAATCAGATCAATGTTAACTTTCCCGTCGCTGACGATTACTGACCTCCACTTTCATACGGTAGATTCACTTTCGGGTTGGTATAATGGGGTGTAATAGTAGAAGTGTCTTTGTTTGTTGATTGTATAAGCTATTGTAATCTGCTTAATAGTTTAGTTTATTTTATAAACATAATTCGTAAAATATTTCTTTACATAGTGAAAGTATTTTTGAGAGGCTTTGATTGCTCGTTTAAAGTATTTTAGAGTTTATTTTATTTTTAAATTCATACCTCAATAGAATTTGAATACGTTGAATAGAAATAAATAACTTAGACGCATAATAGTGAAACGAAACATTGAGTAGCAAAATAGTTGTAGGTGGAACTTATGTTTATGTATGTATGTACCTCAAATAAAGTTTTGAATATAAAGGGTGAGCTAGCACACTGACTCATAATACAAATGTTACGTTCTCTTAAAATGTAAAGCTACCTAGATACAATAATGTGTGTGACAGCATGTCAGTAATAAAGAATTGTAGTATAGTTATAAATAGTATAGTATAAATAATTATCTTATTGTTAATGTACTCGGACTAATGCACACTAATTTGTAAATGAGCAGGATAATAGTTAACTGTGATATGCTTTAACGAAATACATTAAATACATGAATAATAAATTCAATTAAAACACTACTCCTATGAAAATTACACTACAAATATCAATGCATCTGTAAGAATTAGGAATGAATATGGTGAAAAGCTTCTCATATACATTTATAAATACAACATAGCAATAATTCAGACTGTAATAACTAGAGCTGGCATATTATTCCCACATACATAGCCGAAGTTAATTCGACCGTTATTGAGTTTACAATTGGCAGCTAGTCGTACGAATTAGAGGAACCTTGAATTGCAAATTAGTATGCGGTCATGTCGTTTATAAATATGCCACGATCGGAGAGCTCACTTAACTGTCCAATGTGGAACACGATGCGTAATTTTTTTCTTATACTTTAAATTAAATGCAAAATTGCATGCGTGCGCCGTTAACATATGTAGCGAATCTGCCTTCTCTAATAATAACCACACATCGGAATAGGTAAAATTTTTCTCGCGTTACTTCTCGAATTATACAGTAGCTATCCCGGTTTTTGCGCGGAGGTCATATGAAATATGATGATATTTTGAAGCAATTCACGTTTAAGAGAGGAGGAGGAATAAATAACTAATAATTTACTATCCCTAGGAAATTGACTAATATATTCTCGGACAAAGTTTAAGTAATGGACAGGTTTCCATTTTCTTTCTGCAATTTAGAGGATAGCTGTAGTTTGCAGTAAAACGTATTAAAATACATCGGCAACCTGTACTAGTAGTTATTCTGTTTCCTATTCGATAATTACAAAAAAATTATTTGTTGCGTTAAGAAGTTCCTGTGCAAAACGGTAAAAAACCCATTGTTATTTAGTTCATCATGGTGTGTATAAAATTATCAAATTCGTACCGGATATTAATCAAGGCGCATATTATGGCAATAACAGATTAACTACTACAAATATAAAGAAATAAAAAATAATGTATTGATATATTGAATATTAGATATTTTTTATATATTTTTTATTATTGTTAATTTACTTAGCATTAGTTTTGATGCATTTTCAGCACCTACTCAATGATAGCAACGTCCTAGCAGAAACTTTCTATTGCAACATCTTAGTTTTCTGTAATTGTCAAATAGAGTATGGAATAATCTATTAAACAGTAAAAACGTACAAGTAGCCATTAAAAATGTCGATGCGGTCAAAATTCAATAAATAAAGTTGTGGAAACTAGCATCTATTTCTGAAATGTACCCAATGACACTACTATACGTGTCCGAGCATTTATAATAAATGTATAGGGGTTATGATAATAACACACACTGGAGGATACGAAACTTCTGCCACTAGTCTGCATACCAATGAAACACCAAGGTCAGTAAGTACTCTGAAATATTAAATCACATAAGATAACAGAATATTGCTCCTTTAAAGTATGTGTATCTAGGTTTCTAATAAATTCCAACCATTTTATATTTACATATGACCTGTCTTGTCAAGACATACTCCGTGAGTTACATCTGACCGCATATTCATATGACACTGAATAATTATAAACAATTACGAAAAAGTGAAAACTCGTAAAATTCTTTATACGTCTTCTAATTACTATAAACCGACCTCCATTTTTCTTTAAAAAGAATCACCACTCCTTAAACGGAACAGCAAAGATTTTGTTGGTGAGTGCCGCCCAACCGTAATATTCGTTTGAGACGGCAAAATTTATTTATGAACAGGGGGCATGCGGAGATGGTAGCCTGGCATTCTGACAGAATGGGGAAGGAAAATACACACACAAACTCACAGAGGCTAAAGCAGTACCCTTCGCACTCTTAAAACGGCACTTGTGGAGAAGACGTGGAACGTTCGCGAGAAAATAAGTTGTAGGCGTTCTCGACTGCATAAATAAGATCTAAAAGATGGAAACGGACCGACCATAAAGAACTAATTAAGTCAGTTATCACGTGAAATGGTTTAATATTTCTTTCTGACTTCAGCTCTTGACTCGCACAACGATATACTGCATCGTAACATTCAATTAGAACTAATTTATTGCGCTGCGGGAGAAGGTTACGGCTACCGCCTCCTTACAATGTAGTGTAGTCTCACTCGTTACCGTTGTGTATTTACTTTAACTGCCACGAGTAGAACGATTTTATTCGTTTCTGAACATTAATTTTATTAACATGGGCGAATTTATGCGAACCTGCATTTATTTCTTCTTAAAGTTTCTATGACAATTTGAGATAAACTATTCAAGCTCACAACATATTCACTTGACAATATTTATCCTACTTTAATGAATTTTTGGAAGATAAATATTGCTCGTTTAGCTACCTATATGTCTATATTTAATACTGATGTGGAGTAAACTCTACAGAATCCTTTAAGTCATTCGTTAATATTTCTGTTAATTAATACAATGATAATAATTTGAAATTTTTGTAAGTAGTAGTTTCTAGCAAAGTGAAGTCAGTTAAAATTTTATTAAGAGCCTCCATCACTGAGTGCCACATCCACTGTGAATTGAATGATACCCTATCTTCACACCTTATTGAGGAGAATTAATTACGTGTTTGAGAACTATTTAATAACTGCTATTAAATCTAATTCGTTGTAAGTAATTTTCAACTTTCCCCCATTTTAATTACCACCAATTTTCAAATTCTTCCACCATTAGTTTTTGTATATTTCTTGTTATGCCATATTGTCATGTAATTATTAATTTAGTCATTTACTCTAGATTTAATCATTTAATCGTCGATATTTTTTCACTTGTAGGTGTGAGATTAAAATAATACTTAAAGGTCAAAATATCAATAGCAAAAGTTCCCTCTCGAGAAGCACGTACCGGCGCTAACGACGAGGCATAGAGTCAATAAGTCGTTGTCTGGTAGCGGAAGTGATGGCCAACCATGCTGCTTCAACTCGCTTCCATACCTCCTCAACCTTATCTGGGATCCGTCTTCGTCTGCTGTACAAACAGCAGACGTCTAAGTCCACCATGTGCAATCGCACTCCATAACATAGTACTCTGCTGGTGGTTGATATGGTGTGGTTAAATGCACTGTTCGAGTTGACGCTTAGCACATCTTCGATTAACCAAAATTCGCGCGTTAGCGACACTCAATTCGAATTTGGATTGGTCGGAAAACAAAAATTAGACTCACTGACGCCGTGTAAGGTCGAATCTACAGCAACGTACGACGTGGTCGCAGTCCACTCTCTAACAGAGGCGTTTTTCTAGTTAGTACGCGTTCCCCTCATGCTGGCCAAACAGCTCCAGGCTCGCAGCTGACGACGCATATATCCTTGCTTATTCAATTCTCGCTGTACCTAGGGTACTTCCCACAACTTTCGCTCGAGACGGTGCATGATTTTATGGAAGGATACACATTCATTTGCATACACACAAACATTCCTCGCTCAAACTAATTCAGGGAACGTGAACGACATTCCATTAGGTACACAGTACGTCTACATTGTACCCTGTCGCACGACAATAAGCACGGTCGGGTTTTCCCACTTGCTTTGGTTTCCATGCCGACGGAATATTGCACCTGTTGGAGCCACTCAGTAAAAAATACAGCTATAGAGAAATTCGAAACTCGTTGCATCCTTTAGGTATCGTTAAAATTATGCATGTATATTTACGTGTTCAGATTATACAGAGTGTGCTCGTTATTTTTTTCTAACAGTGTATGTTCTTATGTCTACTGAAATGTGTAACTTATTATACATTTCAGACCTCTCTAAATAAGAGCGTATATAATAGGTACTACGCATTCCTAGTGTGATAAACCTAAAAATCCGAGTTAGTCAAAAGTTTTTGCTTGTTCTGATGAACATCCTATTCTTCCTGTATTGCATAAAACTATGAATGTATACATTTTATGATAAAGTTGCACTTGAAACAGATCACTTAACAAAATGTTGTGAACTACTAGAATGGTACTGTTATTACTATAACATGTGCAGTTTTTTTCTTAAGAAATATGCATAATTATTTGAGATATTCCAAGTTTTCCTGTAGAAAATCAAAATGTATCGTCATTTCGTTTCCTAAATTGATTTCGGTTTTAGTTGAAAACAAAATTCCTGTTAGTTTACTTGTTTGCACTCGGTAACTAATTATTGAGGTTCTTCGCTATTTCCTAAAAATTTGCAATATAGTATGTTATTACACAGGAATATTTCCGTTAGCAACTTTGCTGTAGAATTGCCTGTCATAATACTAAAACCGCAAATTTCAAAAAAATATTTCATAGCATTGACGTCTGTTTGCAAATACTATTGTCATGCGGCTTTAACTATCTTGGATTTTCAATAAAATATTATGTTTTTATGAAGGTTATAATTATATCAGAATTAATTGTGGCATATGCCTTTTATATTCTTAATTTATATTCAGTTAACTATCTCAGAGTAATATACCTATTATCATTATTTACTCATTATGTTATAATCGAATCATTCTATTCAGATACATGTTATACACATAAGACAGATTATATCTATGCGTATTTAACGCTCTAAATAAGGTCGCTTTGTAGTCATTGGAATATGATACCATGCTGAGCATATGCAGTTCCAGTTAGAGGTCGGTATTCAGTAGCTACAATAGTAAAATTTCATAATTTAATATATTGTTTCTGACATTTATTTCACATTTATGATTGCGTGCCGCCGCATTAATCTGAATCGAATCAGGAACAACCATCAACTGAGTTGGTAGCTTGACATGGTCGTAATAGATTTATGTTAGTTTACGTATGCGTTTGTGCCTATATCACGGGGACTTTTTCCTATCGTGAAATATGGAAAGCACATTTTTCAGCTTTTTATATGTATAGCGACACAACTCGAAAGTGTTGAAATCCTTACGGAACTACACCTGTCTGCCCTAGGTAATCTAATATTCTTTTCTCATTACTATACCTAGTGATTTAATCATTACTTCCATGTGTCTAGAATAATGGTAGGTAGCGCTAGCGATGAAAAAATAACAATTCCAAAAAGGGCATTAAAATTTGATATGTTGCTGCTCACATAACTATTGATAATGAAAGCAGCTCAGATTTAATTTCAATAATGAATTAATATTAGCAAAAAGTATACTTAATACAAAATGTTTTTTGACATCTCGTATCAGTACGATATGTTACACAAAAAATACTGGTTAGTTAATTATAACTTTTTATGGTACTCCCTGTTGACAGTTTTGCCAATTACTCCACTACATTCAACACACATTCCAAGAGATAGTTCTACTGACAAGGATGATACAGCTGCACTAACAACTTTATTAGCTAAATAACTGTTTAAAATCAGTTGTGGTGCACTGTGCGTATAACCTTCTCTACACCGAGGGTTACCTTTATGTTTCTCTATGAATTGTGAGATCTGAAAAATTTCTCAAATTGCACAAGTGTCCTTCCTAATCATTCCCTGTTATTATTTCAGTTATCATTACACTCTTCATTACATACATTGTACTTACCAGTTAGCATTAGCGATCTGATCCGTAGTTTTTTGTTAGCAGTACTAACTACCGGAATAAATCCAGAAGTTGATCCTGGCGTGCGAGAGGTTTGTTTGCTCCATTTCTGTCAAATTTCCTCTAACAAATTTGCTGATCATAAGTACTTATAATGGATATATATAGAGTGTAGATAAAGTCGGGAACAAAATTAATATTTCTGCTATCTTCGGTTTGACGGAAAAACTCTGAAACAGGTAGATTTTGTTTTTATCCCGTGCACTTTATAACATCGTGAATTTGATTCTGTCATCATCTGGTTGCGCGCGGGCGTGACGACATCAGTTTTTTCAAATGGTAACCCGCCACATTTATTACCCCTTGTCGTTAGGTATTCCATTGTGCATGCAACGGTATAAAAAGTTTGGTACCTTACATAACAATTTTTGGGAGAAAAATGCTTTCGAATTTAAAAAAATCGAAATTTTATTTCTAATGAAAAACTAATCAAAAATTATTTTAAAAAATCAGATAAATTATAATCCGAGGTTTATCTTCGATTGTCGTCAAACCATACTCCAAAAAAATGTCAACCAAAGTGGTTAAATTGTCCACCATTGGCCATTTGACACTGGCCGAGACGGACGCACACGTTTTCGACGACACAATATGATGTGTCTTACACGTTTTTTACGACACAATATGATGTGTCGTAGAAAACGTGTACGTCCAACAGTTCATTACTTGGTGTTTGAACTTATCCATTCACAATACTTGCACAATTGGTAGTGTTGAACGTGCATTGCGAAAATGTCTAATTTGAGCGAAAAAGAGCGGTTTCAAATTCTTATTATTGTTGGTTGTGGTGATAAAACACGTAGCCATGAAGAAGCCTGTCAGTTTTTCAATGCAGAAAATCCAAACCGCGCACCGATTTCGCGGTCAACGGTGAGCAAAATTGGCGCTAAATTTGCTGAAACTGGTAGTGTAAGAGACAGGGCTCGTCAAGGTCGACCAAGAATTGAGGAAGATAGAAGGCTCATTATTCTCTTGGAAGTTCAGGACAACCCCCACACTTCAACAAAGAACATTGCCAGGGATCATGCAGTCGATTTTACCACAGTAGTCAAATTGCTAAAGAAGGAAAAACTTCATCCGTACAAAATCAATCGGGTTCAGGAACTGAATAAGGATGACTTCGACCGCCGACTCGAGTTCTGTGAACAAATCATGCTACGGTGCGATGAGAATCTCGGATTTCTCGACAATGTGGTTTTTAGTGACGAAGAAACTTTTACCTTGAACGGTGAAATGAATCGCCACAATTGTAGATACTGGTCGGGCGAAAATCGTCTGAGTTCGAGCGGAGCACACCCAACACCGGCAAAAAGTTAATGTATGGTCGGGAATAGTGGGAGATCGCATTGTGGGGCCTTTCTTTCTGGACAGAAATTTAAACGCTGAAACATACTTGCATTTCCTAAGATTTACGCTAGTGCCAACATTGATAGAATTATTTCCAGATGAAAACATCCCCGACAAGGCTCACCCCAGAATCTGGTTTCAACAAGATGGAGCACCTCCACATTTTACCTGGCATGTTCGTAGTTACCTCGACGAAATTTTCCCCGGGAGATGGATCGGACGAAGGGGAACAACTGAATGGCCTGCCTGTTCGCCAGATCTCACACCACTTGATTTTTTTCTATGGGGTCATGTGAAATCAAAGGTGTACACCAATAAGCCAAATAACTTGGATGATCTGGAACATCGTATCCCCGAGTAAATGCGAAATATTGGTGCAGAGACAATACGATGTGTAGTAGAAAGCGTGTACGTCCGTCTCGGCCAGTGTCAAATGGCCAATGGTGGACAATTTGAACACGTCCGTTGACAATTTTTTGGTGTCTTGTTTGATGACAATCCAAGATAAACCTCGGATTATAATCCCAGGTAGCACACAACGTTGGCTGACTGTCCGAGTTGTATTGGGCACGCGTTGGGCAACAATGTTGGCAGTATGTGAAAGTGTGAACATTTTACAACGTTGGTTTTATATCTTTAGGCGACATTGGCGTAGGATAAACTTTCAATACCTACCCGTTCTGTTGGTGAAACGTCGGCACCTGACGTTGGAGTTTGATCGAGAGGATACATAGGAGTAACTACGGGAAGTGATATTGGGTATTAATCTTGTATGTGATATCTATACGATAAAACATACAAGATGCAAAACATATATGATGGTACATAGGTACACTGATCCGATGTTATTAATTAGTTTGCTGAATAAATTACAGCGATATTATACCAACTCAAAATTCGAGTTAATTATCTGTATATAATATATTTTCATATGAAATAAACTTGATTTATGATATAAACTACCAAATTACAATTAGATCATAAATAATGTAATAGAATAGTTCTGTTTGAATTTTACATATCTATGTATGCAAGATGTTGATAATAGTTAAGAACATATACAAGTAATGATTTGAAAACTGTTATAAAATCTACGCTTATGTTGAAATATTCAGCGTTCAAGACAAACATGCTCATTTCATGTGACAATATATAAGGAAAACTTACTACAAATTGTATGTTTTTTTTATGTTTATGTTGTTAACAATAGTTAACATCGAATCATATACCCATATAACACCATCTGCGCATACAATAAATAAATGAAGTAATTACGATATTTTATTTATTAGTGAAACTAAAATTCAAGATTAGCAAAATGATACAGCACATTACGTCACATGTGATATATCTTATTACAGAACAAAATTTATTATCTCTTTACATGTTATGGTATATAACTGAAATATTTTATTGAACTAAAAATATTAAAACATTATAAAACACTGACCTAATCGCGGAGATGTTTACAGCTCAGCTGATTCCTAATTTTTATCAGCAGCAGTAGTCAAAGATGTACGACCAACAATAGCCTTTTCCAAATTACACTCAGCTTTACCTTCATCTCGATCATGTGCAGTAGCTAGCCATGAACCAATAGTTTTATAAATGTCGTAATCCATTGCAATATCAAACCGTTGCGTTGGCGCACAGCAACTGTGAACAAATGAAAAAATATTAACAGATGTATGTATCTATCTTTAGTTTACATAAGGTATTAGAAGTATACGAGTACACCATGCCCACAGTTATGGTAAGGTGCATTGCAAACTTATTATTAACGCTATGAAGTTGGTTAAATTAACAATGGCGAAGTATATCTAATTTTTTCTATAAATTAGATATACTTGCAACATATTACATTTTACGAGAAGAGTAAATAAATGGCACTCGCACAGCAATAATTATTAAGGATGAATCAATAATCACAAAGAATGATTCATTTGGCAAGTAACTAGGAAAACCTGTATGTGATTATTTATTCTACAATATTTGATCATTGCCTACTTGCACTTTTACACAATTCTCAGAAAGTACTTGCCTATTTTAAATTTCACAGTAGTACACAGTGTTTTTCTATCATTCAGAGTAAAAAGTATTACTAACTTGTTAAGTAATCAACTTCATAGCTCGTGAACATTTTACATTGGACACTATGTATATTTCATTCCATTACAGATCTTGAAATGGTGCACTTTGAAAAGGAAAAAAAAATGTCACATGGTACGACTTGAACCCGCGATCTCGTGAATGTTACGTAAGAACGTTACCCACTTAGCCACGGGGTCAGCTTTGACTCCGCCCTCAATTCGATTGTCGTCTAAAAACTTTTATGCGACATTCAGCCAACAAACCGATATAAAGCCAACGAACATGGAACGTTGCAATGATAAGTTGAGCCAACGTATTTTGCCGATATTTGACTAATGTTGGATATTTATCGTTTGTAGACTGTGACTTTGCGCCAACTATGTTACGTTGGCCCGAGCTATCGCCGACACTTAGCCAACGGACTGTGCTACCTGGGATTTATCTGATTTTTTAAAATAATTTTTGATTAGTTTTACATTAGAAATAAAATTTTAATTTTTTGAAATTCGAAAGCATTTTTCTCCCAAAAATTGTTATGTAAGGTACCAAACGTTTTATACCGTTGCATGCACAATGGAATACCTAACTACAAGGGGTAATAAATGTGGCGGGTTACCATTTGTTGAAAAAACTGATGACGTCACGTCCGCGCGCAACTAGATGACGACAGAATCAAATTCACGATGTTATAAAGTGCACTGAATAAAAACAAAATCGACCTGTTTCAGGATTTTTCCATCAAATCGAAGATAACAGAAATATTAATTTTGTTCCAGACTTTATCTACACCCTGTGTATAATGTATGTAAAAAGTATAATACTGCTAGCAATTAGTTTACTATGCGGAATTAATGGAAATAGCACAATTGCGTTGGTGACAGCACGAACCTAGTTTATTTAATGGGACTTTTTATCCCGAATGAGGTTGCAGAAAAATGTCACTGAACATGAGATGCTTCACAGTGACTCATGTAATATTTTCATGACCAACATCTACAACTCTTATCGTGTGTTACGTGTCTCATGGTTTTGGTGTACTCATTTTGGTTGGAGCTCAAAATACGTTATCGGAATTGTATATATATTAACATTCGTAAGCAAAATATGCTACTGTATGCAACGGTAAATATAAAACAATTTCTTGGTTGGTAAACAACGCTAATACACACGCGTTTTCTAATTTTAAAACCGAGAAGACAATCATATCGAAATTGCGACCACTGTATAGATATTCACATAAACTAAACTGAAGTTTCTGATAAAGTACACAATATTTTAGAAATACACGTTTGGATAATTTTATCATACATGTACAAAGAATAAGGTTGTATATTTACGTCAGGTACGAGTTGATAGTTTGAAACGTATAGTGATATTATAAATTGTGCCGCACTCAATAATACATCATTAACGAAGATACTCAGAATTCGTGTTAACAACATTATGAACAAGTGCTGTAATGCCCCATAGCAGTAGATTTCCCGGTACGATGAGTTTCATTTTAGCAGACCACTAGCAGTGGAATGAATGGTGAAACGTTTGCTAGCAAAAAGCGGTTTTATATGCAACTAGTTATTAGAAGTTGGTATCTAAGGGGCTTTGTGTATACGCTCTACACGGTTCGTGTGTTATAAATTAGTAGAAATGTTAGTGATAAGTGTAATATATACAGAAATTGATGCATATGGGTATCTTCAAACTGTTCTTTGTCCAATTATTTCGTTTGCAATAAACTTTTCGCTTTAAGATAGTGCTTGTTACAAATAGAACTAGAAACCCAGGATTTATAGTTTATGTTAGTCCGTATTACATACTGAGAATTAAATGCGTAAATATTCCAAATGGTTAGTAGTGTTAGAATACTGAGTCATATTAAATTGGCCATATTTTAGAATTATATAGTAATGTTAAATAAATATTATGAGTTTGTTAATACAAGTTCAATTTATTTTGAATGTAGATGTTGAAGAAAAATCGTTATGGAACGATGGTTGACTTAAACGTGAACTTTGATTCCGCTATTCCATTTTTTTATCGATCTCAAGTCGAAATAATGATGCATTAAGCTATACAGGAAAGATGCAAATGTCTCAGTTGGTTTTCAAATAATTTCGTTTAGGTCAAGCAACGGAGGAGTATACCTACGTAATCTGAGTTCTCGTAACTGTTACCTCATATACATATGTGCAAGTATATTTATATTGCAGTTCTTTGAATGTAGCTAAATAGATAAATTTAAAATACATTAACTATTTTAAATGGTAAAAAATAAATTTGATACATTTGACTGATTCTAGGATAATGATACAGTACAGCTGCACACAGAATTTTATCGGAATTTAATCAGAAAATCATAGATCGGGAGTACACTTGAAATTTTATTACAAACTGCGTAATATTTGATATTAGGAGAAGGACAGTTTTTGTGAGCAGTGTAAAGCAAGATGCATGTTAGGTAGTTATTAATTTGTGTACATATCTAAAAACGTTGAAGATACTGCATATACGATGATATTAGGAAAAGTGAAGTTCTTTTGAAGAACTTGGCGAGAGATGCATATAAGATAGTTATTAATTTTTTGTGTATCTGAAAAGCTTGGAGATTATGTACAGTCTCTTTCTAAAGTAATGTCTTCCCCTGCTGATGGATTTATATCAATAATACTTTCCACTTAGCGTATTATATTCATCGGACATCTTCGGCTAAGAAAGAGGCGGCAGGGAATACAATACAGATCGAACGTGTATATAACCTGTGTAATTATAATTTTAAATCTCGATATGTGTATTTACCTGGGAAGATTTGGACCAAAAATTTTTCCTACTAGATGACCTGCCCTGACACTTCTTGACTTTTTTTTGTGGGGTATTTTAAAGCAAAAAGTTTACGCAAAATACCTGCTGCATGATCGGGAAATACTAAAAGCACGAATACGCAAAGTCTATGGTGAATTTATTAAAAGGGCGGAGATATGTGTGGAATTTGGAGGTGGCCTTGTAAAGTAATTTTTGTTGACTTAAATTAATTGAAATTTTGTACATACTTAAACTACAAAATATGCAATCAATGATACTCTCCTGTTCAAACATTTTCATGTTATCTTAATTTGTGGGTACATTTAATGTTAGATTCTCCGACGGTTAAATTTATCTACTCAACTAGCAGAACTTTTTATAAAGAATAACTTTTTGTCGTAAAATTGATAATAAAGATTTTTGCCTTTTGTCAACTAAGATAGTTCTAATAAGAAACGGTGGTTTCTAAGGTAGAAATACTGAAAATGAACGTCTCTAAAGTTGAAATAAAGAACATTTTCTCCCAGATGTCAAGGATTTTTTTACCACGCAACAAACTCTTCGACATGACAAGGGAATTTGTACAATAGACGAGTAATTGCGTAATTTATCAAAGCCACGATCAAGTTTTTCCATCGTTGTGGAATATGATTTACATTACAGATAAACATTAATAATTTGCCTTTAGAAGTAGAATTGAATTTAGGTTTTGCATCTTGTGTCATGTCATAAATAATTGTATTTGAGTATAAGTATTTTAGTAAATTTTATGCAAAAAAAAGTAGAAATGTCTTCTACTGAATTAGATACGTTTGATTAGACTTGAAAAAATATGTAACCCAAATGTTAGAAGAAGTCGACGAAGAATCAAATATAGTACTAGTAGAAGGGATGTTGCTGTCGGTACAGGGCAGTTAGTGACTTATATCTATTGCAGCAATTAAAAAAATCTAATACCTTGATAGAGAAATTTTCATTTCCGAGCAGAGATTATTTGCTTGCTTTTATTAGAAAGCGGTATAAAATTTACTAAATTAAAATATCAGCAAATATTAATGGGCGACTAAATTAATTCAACCACTATAACCATGCAAGGCGGTTTACTTTTCATATAATTACTTTGTCTAAATTAATCAAACGGTAGTCGATTATTGGTTACTGCTTAGCTTTAGCTCAGTGCGCGCACAATTTTAGTCCATCATTCATCAACCGATAGGCAATTTTGCCAGTATTTGCCTAATTTTTTAGATTACTATATTACTAATTATAGCGAGAATTGAGCAATAGCAGATGATATGTTCAAAAGTTATCAAGGTGTTTGCCAAATTTGGGATTGACTTAAGAGAATACATTTCTTTAAGAATCATTGGGGTTTACTATTGATTTTTTTATGCGTGGTAGGTGCGGAAGACATACAACCTTAACAAAATAGGAATGATTCAAAACTGTCCTAGATTGTGAAATATTGAACAACAGCTTAGATCATTTTATTGGCTCTATTAACTATTATCGTAGGTCTATATCCGATATTCGTAATATTTTGGATGTGTTTATAATCTACTTACAAAAAGAAGCAACGTGGAACTGGCTAAAGGAAATGCATTAATGTCAACAGCATATTTAGGGCATTGCTATCAAGTTGTGTAATTAAATTTTACAGTTGATGCCTCACATTATAGATCAAATGCTATTTTATGCAATGTATGTCATTTGAGAAAAAAAATATTCTCAATTAGAGTGATTTCAAGGACTGTGGGCTCGTAATAAACGGATATAACATCGATATCACTAAACGCCACAACTTTGATTCATTAATCGGGACACGTGTTTCGAGAACGCGCGAGTTTTCATCATCAACCGAATACCGACCAAATAAATAAAATTGAAACTATCCCTATAAACAACTCCCCCTTCAAGTACAAACAAGCATAGCATGTGATTCTTTACCTAAACCGAGCTAATGGCTAACACGTGTTGAAAAGGGACCGTCCCTTCTTAAATTATCGAACAAGAATTCCAAGAATTGATGGTTCTCTGTTCATGAGCTGTTCGTGTTTGTAAATATAAATACTCTCATATGCGTCCAATTCACGTGGCTTATCAACGGCTTTTAGTAGTGTGAGACTGTCTTATTTCAATATGACGCTTCTTTTCAATTAAATGTTGCGCTACTGCGGATGATTCCTTTCTTCCATACCGGAAGTGAGCTTGATGTTCTTTATATCCAGTCTCTATTGACCTTTTTGTTTGCCCGATATGAATTTGATCACAGTCTTTACAAATATGCAATTTTATAAATTCCAGACTTCTCTCTCATCTCAGGTTTGTCTTTCGGGGTGCCTTTAAAGATTTTTTAACGTACAATTGGCTTATAACAGACATTTAAATTAAATTGTTGACAGAACGCGGTTCAATCCTTTGGGTATGGGGTGGAACGGTAACTTAATACATTTTTTTCCCGGTTATTCGATGGTACTGAAGTAGTGGAATTTCTGACGTGATTCTTATATTGGACTTTTTTCAGCGTGCATACAACATCAGCAGAAAAGAAACCATTATAGACCGCTATTTTCTTAATAACCTCTAATACTTTCTGAAATCTCACTTTGTTTAGTGGGAATTTAACCAATGTATTAATTAAAAAATTAATGACGGACATTTTCTGTTAATTCTGTTAATTCAATGCTTTTTTAATTAAATAGCTGTAACTCCTAAACGACTGAACGGATTTTAACAAACTTGACCTTATTGGAAAAAGCATTTATTGTTATCGGACATCGACAAGATATCTTACCTGTGATATGTCTATTTCTTAGTGATGCCGCTAGAGCGCGCTTTTTGATATAATAATGGAAAATTCCACAATTTTCTGAAAAATTAAATACAATAATATGATTTTATTTTCATAAAAATGTAGCGAAGTGATACCTAAATAGGCTAGTGAAAGCCGTATTTCGATATGTTATTCGTAGCCTGAAATATCGCAGAAAGAAGATTTAGTTATCATATAATTTTAAAAAGACGCTATTACACCGCTATTTACATATTGTTATTTATTTGTGTTTTTTTCAAGATTCAATTGCATAATTTATAATTTTTATTATTTTTTTATTTTTTCTAATGTGTGGTGGGTGCTAAGTTGCAGTGACTCCGTAAGCTGTATCGCTTGTCTAGCTATCACTGTAACTCTCACGGTGTAGTTTTTGTGTGTGTAAGTTGTGTTCAATTGGCTTTGTGACAGCATCATATCGCCTTTTATGATGCCGCGCTGTTAATCACTTTGCTCCCAACAGCGAATGGCAAGTCGATCCGGGATTAAACTCTCTGAAAAAATGTCACCGTCCCTCCAGAGAATTGAACCCTGGCGCCTATCGTCCTCCCACAACGATAGTCAGCCGCCTAGCCACTGCGGCCATCGATCCGTTAGGAATAATAAAACTATTAGCCCAAAAAAATTAAAAAACGTATAGGGGCATAATAAGACAAAAAGACTAATTATGTAATAAAACTTAATGCCTTCTTAAATGCTCGAAATGGTCTTCCATCACACTCAATGCATTGTTGGAGCCGCTCATGCGTAGACATTACAACAGCTTCAATTTCTGCTCTTGACAGGCTACGAATGGCCTCTTGTATTCGTATTTTCGTGGCGTCTCTCGATGTTAGTGGAATTTGGTAAAAGTCCAAACAGGTGAGGTCTGGGGATCGGGGAGGACAAGGAAATAGACATTCTCGCCCAATCCACCTCTGGCGATATCTTAGATCTTCTTCTTGCTAGACAACCATCTAGTTGCAAAAACATATTTTGCAGTAATTGCAAAGGCACATCTTCCAATAAAATGGGCAATTGGTTTACCAGAAAATCAAGAAATGTGGCACCGTTTAGTGGTAGATCAAATAAATAGGTACCTATAATAGTTTCGCCTAGGATGCCACACCACACATTGAGACTCCAATGGCTTTTGATATTGGACCTCGCGCAACTAGTGAGGATTGTTGTCAGACCAATAATGCATATTATGCAAATTAACGTTTCCATCACCTTTAAAAAGCATTTTAATACTTTTAAACCTTACTTGTGTATGCAAACAACATGAATGACACTGCCTGTATAAGTATAATTTGTTGACAAGTTGATTTTAGACATTTGTCTTTCCTCCATGGTCCCTCTCTTCATATTCTGCGTACCTTGCACTTGCATATTATATACATTGATAACTATGCCCCTACACGTTTTTTCTTACAATTCTTTAAACTAGGAGTACTCTTTTTATTTAAGAATTATTAAATTATGAACAATAAATACCGGTGTAATAGCGTCTTTTTAAAATTATATGATAACTCAATTTTCTCTTTGCGATATTTCAGGCTACGAATAAGATATCGAAATACTGTTTTGACAAGCCTATTTAGGTATCACTTCGCTACATTTTTATGAAAAAAAAGTCATATTATTGCATTTAATTTTTTAGAGAATTTTGCAATTTTCTGTTATATCAAAAAGCGCGCTCTAGCGGCATCACTAAGAAATAGACATATCACTGGTAAGATAGGTTTGATGGAGCAATGAATGCTTTTTCTAATAAGACCAAGTTTGTTAAAATCCGTTCAGTCATTTAGGAGTTACAGCTGTTTATTAAAAAAAGCATTGAATTACCCCCCTTATTTTAATAGATACGTCAAAAAGTGTTTAACAAAAATTATCCGAGTAGAGCTTAGCTTTAAAAAGCATATATTTTTGGTAACATTTACTGGGTGGATTTCAGTGCAAAAATCACTTTTTACTCAAAAGTTTAAGATACCGGTTATGCCCCCTGGCGACCATCTTAGAAATGTGAAAATATTTGTCACGGTCTTCTTTTGACCACTTTAGTCATACAAATTTTTACCGCAAGTCTCTACGATAAATAGTTTCAGAGATACAGCACTTTGCGTTCTTATCTGACAACCCTGTACTAATGTCACATCTCATCACAAAAATTTTACATGATTTAATTCGTATTTCTATTTTTAGTATTGAAACCAATAAAACATGATTTTAAAATACACCAATAAAAAAAATAGTATAAAGTATTCGTGGATAACTGGTCATTAAAACACTTGCTATAGTTCTAGCACTTCGGCCGTCATGCTTGAAAAATCGCGCGTGTTTTAATGACCCTGTTATCCACTCATACTTTAATATACTATTATATCCTCTCGATTATTAAGTTTTATAACCTTCAAAAATCGTGCATGCAAAGTTCTTCACTGGATATCTTGGTGCAGAAGTAAACACTAAACACTTTAATCCACTAAACACCAAACAAGTTTTAACTAAAACACCGACGAGTTTCGACAGCAACGCTCTCATTATCAAGGCGATAATAAAACTGGAAATTTCAACAAAAGATAGCATTGTTGTATATGGAGAAAATTTCCTGCCACTCTCAACTGGCCGTGCGACAATTACAACACAAGAACTTAAAGGTTTCGCTATCATCTTCAATGAATGTAAGGTGACTGTAGGTTGCAATTGGACATATGTATATATTGGGGCTTGGAAACTTCTTTAAACTCAGTCCTGTTAGATACTGATAGAATAATGTTTTCGATCAGCTATTGTACCTGATAAGAAACTGGTTACGCGAAGTGGTAATTGGAACCAAATTTTTATCTTACTCTTTTATTGCTTAATTTTAGATGACTATTAATTTAGTTTATTTTAAATTAGATTAATTTACTGAATTTGTAGCCCACATATTTGAATTTCCATATATAAATTTCTGTTGATAGTCATCGAATTAGTACATATGTAACAGATACAGTATTGATAGAATAATTTAAATATAAAATAAAACGATAGTACATGTTCAATATGGCCTACTCTAGTTGGCAAGTTTAACAGCGGTTCAGAGAGATCAAAAACAACATCCAATTTGCCAAATAGTAATATCGCATTCTGTCAGACGATGAATACCTATTATAGTGAGCAATATATTTTCGGATAGCGTTGCATGCAGCTGTATTTATCGAGCAAATATTGGAGATAAAATCGAAGGCCATTTATTATAGATATTAAACATGTACAGCCTTAAAAATAATACCCCATAAAAGGTTATTTTCCCTTTATGCATATTCATGTGCAATATCCACAAGTATTTGCATATTGTACATGGTATGTACATATATTCATTTACATGGTCAAGGAATGTAGGTATTAGTAAGTAATGCATTATTTAGACAAAATATCTTAATGCTATATAAATGTTGAATTAAGTTTTTATTGAAATTCAAGTATGCTAATTTGAATGGTAATGAAAAAAGAAATAGTTAATTCGAAAAGGAACAGATAAGATGTCTGTTGAAAAAAAGATGTTCAAACTTTCTTCACATTATTCTGAATACCTGGATGTTAATCCTTGTGAATTAGTATCTTTAGTAGTCTTTTTACTTTGTATGAATTATTATTTGGCAACTATCGAAAAATTAGGTGGTGGAAAAAGAAGGGTTCTAGAAAAACGACCATGGTGCCTACCACTCGGAGAAGAAAGCTTTCCAACCTTCAGTGTCCAACCATTTTCGGCTCTAAGATACTCGTATCTTCTGAGGTTAAATACCTAGGGGTAACATTGGTCGCCAAATCGACATACAAACCACACCTGGAACGTGTAACAAACAAAGCCATGATGGCCTTTTCGGCATTTAGAGGAATGTTTTGTAAAACGTAGGGGCTGAAAGCTATGATGGTACACTGGCTGTACACGAGAGTTAGAGTACCTTCTATAACTTATGCATCGTTGGTCTGCTGGCACAAAGCTCTCTCAGTAAGGGTCAGAGGACTGCCTGTTTAGGTATCACGGAGGCCTTGTCCCTGACGCCGATTGCGGCGATGAGGGCTATCCTTAGGTTTGCTCCGCTGCAGCTTGTGCTGTAGTCGGAGGCACTCCTAGGAGTCTACTGAGCAATGATGATACCAACATCTTCACCTACATAGAGCAGACAGTACCACTGTCCATGAGGGAGGACAAGATTTCGCTTGTTTTCAGCTTCAGTGGGATATATAATGTAAACACCTCTAATAGAGAGACTGCAAAAGCCTGAGACCTGAGTGGAAGGCATATTAAACCGCCCGCAGGTTAATGGTGTAGTGGATATCCTTTCTGACAGTCAGGCTGCCCTTAGAGTACTACAGGCTGTCAGGTTTGACTCCGAAGTAGTACTACACTACCATAGGACTTTTGTAAAACTGGCGGAACATCACAACACCACGCTGAGATGGGTGCCAAGTTACTCTGAAATCAGACGCAATGAAATTGCCGATAAATTAGCTAGAGGTGCCAGCGAACGACCACTCGTTGGTCCAGAACGCACATGTGGGAAGTTCTAGGGCAGCATCAAAGCCTTTGTCAAATTCGAACTCGCTGCTAGGCATTGCTCCAACTGGAATGCACTTGCCGCCATGAGATACTGTAAAACTCTTGGGATTCGCCCGTATGAGAAACGACTCCGTAAGGTAGTCTTTATGAGCAGAGACAGGCTGAGGTTACTCACAGGGATCTTCACCGGTCACTGCGCACTGAATAAACACTTGCATCGCTATTGAATTTTTAAATCGATATCGCCATAATGATAGTCGAATAGGTAAATTTGAATTCCGATCGGCGTCACGGTAACCGAAGGCGCTTTGTAGATATAACTATTGTCAGAATTGACGTCTTCCTGAGCTGGGAGCCGCCACAAGAACTTCTCAGATGGCGATGCCGTTAAATAGATAAAAATTGTTTTTGTACAAGCATTTAGTTTCACCAGTCTCTGTTTTATGAAGGTGAGATTGGTAATAAATATGTATATCGTTTTCAAATATTTCAACACAAAATGAAACTACATATTGATCTATTCTTTGTTCTCGTATGAGAATAACCACGTCACGTATTTGCTTTCTAGATATCTAGCGTTTCCTACATTACGTTAGGTAGATTATAAACTAGTTAATGGCAACATTAGTGGATCAATCAATGCTCTAAAATGCAGTCTAATGCAAAGTGTGGTTTGATTTATGTCTTCATTTTCTGTAATAGACAAGTTGCAGTTCCAGAAAGTTTATGAACTCACAATTAAAGCGCTTCGGTACAAAGAAATAGTAAAGGCACTTGTATGTAGTCATCATGAAACTAGAATTTAGATGGGTCCTAAATCTATCTGGGAATTTTCATTATGGCATTAGAGCCGTGTTTTCTTTAATGGAGCAACCTCTACATTGTTGACTTTTCGTTCTTTTCCTGGAAATGAATACAATGAGTTAGTTGTGTGACGTTGATAGTTTTAGAGATATTTAGAATTTTTTTGGAAAACATTATAGTTGTTTATAATTTTGTCATAGACATTTTCGTCTAATGAAGAATATCTTCGTTTTTTTTTAATGGAACATCTCGTATAGGAATAAAAGTAGATAACGTCTATTTATAAATAATAATAATCTATATGTAAAATTTATAAATAAATAAACTTTTATAACTGAGATAACTAAAGGCGCACTGAAAATTACTATTTTCTGGCGGCGTTTTATTAATCTTTACGCTGTCTGAAACAAATACGAATTCACATTGTGATTTACAAAAGACTGATAGCCCGCGGGTTTCAACTTTTTTATGTAAGTCTCTTTATTAAATAATCCGTTAAAAGAGAATGTATACTGGAACAGTATACGGTTCTTTAATCTTAAAATTATTTCAAGAATAATAATTGATGTTGTACAACAAAACTTTATATCTCCAACCCATCAACTATTATCGCTAACGCATAGCGATAATAAATGCATAAAATGTACCCATATAACGTTTTGCCAATACATTTTTTCAAAATAAAAAAGATAATGATTGACAAAAAGCAATAAATTGCACATGATCCTATAGAAAATTCCGCCAAAGTGGAGATGAAAACCAAAAATGGAAGCTGTCAATAACAATATTGACAGCTCATACGTATGAACCTTAATCTTTTTTTCCGCTTTGACCGAAGTTTTTGCCAGAAAACAGAGAACACGAAATTTTCAATTATCCGTACGAAATTAGAAACCGGAAAAAGAACAACGGATGTTAACTGCATTGCAGCAAAGACGGGCTGCTAGTAAGCTCGACTATCAAAATAAAGGGATTACAGTTCCATTAGGGGTTTTACATCTAAAGCTCTTTAATATTTCCGTAGTAAACGAAAAAGCTCCTGTACGCGTTTCTCCCGTTAAGGTGTTTATTTATATAAGTGAAAATTAAATATTAAAAGTGAGTGTTCGGATTAAAAGTAGGCACGGTTATCATAATCACGTGATAAAGTAAACTAATTAATTTTGTATCGAATGCGTGTACCTGTACAAAATGGTTGCACACATTATTAATATATCGGGTCCTATTGCTAAAAGGTGTGGAAATGTACACATATAACAAATACCAAATTCCTAGCCCTCTAATAGTTACAAATGTATTTTAGTTGGTGACGTCTCGTTTATATTACATGATGGATTCAGAAGGCGCATATTCTGCGCACATACATATATACATAATACGTTAACTTTATTGTCTTCATGGGATACACCGTATCGAAACATATAGACCATACTTACTGAGGTTTTAGTTAGCATTTACTGGGGTGAAAGGGGCCAAAAACACATCTGTACTCCTTGTTGAAAGATAGTCACTCATCGTCCCGCAGTCAAAGAAGAAGCAAACCTACAAAAGTGCTTATCAGGCATAGTGTCTAGTTTTGCCGAGAAAATGATTGCGGAAACTTCGAGTAAATTAAGAACGTTAGTGAGATGTAGTCGACACCAATATAAACGAAGTCACAGCCTGTGTAGTAACATTATATATTCTGGACTTGTTTATATTACCTATTTTTTTTATTATATATGTATATGCAGGGTGTTAAAAAAGGTTGTCGGATATTTTACCCAATTATAGTACTGGTGGAAATAAACAAGAAAGTCTTAGTCAACATGGGTCCGCAATTCAACTGTTTTTGACATATTGTTTTAATAGGATAAAACTTTTCAAAGAAATTCTGATCGCAATGTAAATTAAACAAATGGTTATTTAAAGTAAAACAAAAGAAATTGTTCTACATGTCCACCGTTCATTTCTAAGCACGCTTCACACCTTCTTATGAAAGATCGACGCACTCTTTCTAAAATTCCTGGAGTCCTCCGAATTTCCTCGCTACAATTTACGATTCGTTGCCTGAGTTCTTCCAAATTGTTTACAGGTTGTGCGTACACTAATTGTTTTAGATGCTCCCAAATATAGAAGTCTAGAGGTGTCAGGTCAGGGGACCTAGGGGGCCATGCAGTTGGTCCACCGCGTCCTACCCATCTCTCGTTGTAATCTTGATTTAAGAAATTTCTAACTACCATGAAAAAATGCGCAGGAGCTCCATCGTGCATAAACCACATATTTAATCTGTTAAAAAGTGGCACGTCTTCCAACAAAACGGGTAATTCATTTCTTAAAAAATCCAAGTATACTTGTCCCGTTAAACGATTAGGGAGAAATACTGGACCAATTAAACAGTCTCCAAAAATACCAAGCCAAACATTTAGCGAAAAACGGTTTTGGTGATGCAGTTCAAAAACAGCATGGGGATTTTTATCTGCCCAGACGTGATTGTTATGAAAATTGAATATTCCGTCTCTTGTAAACCCAGCCTCGTCACTAAATAAAATCTAAGCCGCAAAATTAGGAGTTTCTGCCAGCTTTCGTAAAACTCAATGACAAAAAACCCTACGTGCATCATAATCGAGAGGAGCAAGAACTTACACGCGTTGAATGTAGTAGAGCTGCTGTTCCCGCAGAATTCTCCAAATGAGAGGATGACTGACGTTCAGTTCTGCGGCATGTCTTCGGGTGCTAATATTTGGGTTGTCTTCTACCCGTCTCAATTCTACTGCGGGAGAAGAAACTGATCTAGGTCTACCAGAACCACCATTAATTTAAATGAACCAGTTTCGGATAGCTGGATATGAAGCCTTGAGAAAATCTTATCACTCGGTAACAACCGATTTGGAAATTCTTCGGCATACATACGCCGTGCTTCAGTGGCATTACCATTCGCACGACCGTACATAAAATGCATATCGGTCATTTCTGCATTTGTGTACTTATGCATAATTGGAGAACAAAAAAAAATTGACGCAAATGATAAATAATCTGATGACAGATGTCTGACAGAACTAATTTTAAGTCACAATCAGTTGTTTGACAAAGGGAACTATTCCCAAAACCGAAAAATGAATGTTTTTATTTTAAAATATGCAATCGACTATATGTTAAAAACAGTTGACTTGCGGACCCATGTTGACTAAAACTTTTTTGTTTATTTCCACCAGTACTTTAATTGGGTAAAATATCCGACAATCTTTTTTTGACACCCGGTATATATATATATATACCGTATATATATATACTGTACTTTTGATCCAATCTTACAGAAGATATCCCAGATTCATTAATGAGGGTTAGGTGCGAGAAATGTATTTTAACGTTTGTATATATATAGCTGTAATAAAACAGTAGATAGCTTTTAAAGACTGTATTGGATTTCGAACTATTTTTTTTAAAGATTGCACTTTTATATGCGCTCGAACCAATTCTGGAAACAGTTATTCCACTTATTTGGTACATTCCCAATACCTGAGTTTCACAATATGTCATATGCGGATCATCGTTGATGAGTTTGCGCACAGTATATCGATGTTTTCCTGAGTGAGTGCCGGTTTTGGTGTTTCTGCTCTGGGATTGTCCCTACGACTAGTTCGTTCGCATTTGAATTATCTATACAAATGAGAAACTATTGGGTTATGCGGTGCATCATTGCAGAACACAGAAACCAATGCGAGGCATTCTTGTTGAAATGATAAAAAATGATTATGCAAAACTTTTCGGGGTTAAATTCCGTTTTTCGACTAACTTGTGTACTTTGACAGTAAGTTGTGTCTACAACACTATACGTGGTATCACACTGAAACTTTATATTTAAGTTAATTGAGGTTAATTTTTAGTACTGATATTTGAGTAATAGCGCTCTCTATGTCCCAGTATACAATGTATAACAAACATCCCACGCAATCGTATTTTAGGGCGCCGTAAAAAAATCTTTATAAATTATCATTAATATATACATATTTTATAACATCACCTCTATTGTTTTCATAACCTTTCAAATTAGACCTTTATATTTAGATTGTAATATTTTACTAAAAAACGATACTATTACTAAATAATGTGATTTTGTGTCCACTATTTCAATCCCTATGTTGTGAACTTCTCAATTAGTTCCCATGAACGTGGATAGGAAACATTAAAAGTTGACATAAAACCATAAAGGTAAACGTGTAAGTGGAATCTTACAAGATATTATTAAATGGATTTTGATCAATCAGCGAATACTAAAGACCAACTGTTCCATTCGATTCGTTAAAAATTTCTGTGTAAAACAGCATTACAACAACACGCTAACGATAGTTATTTGAAAGAAATTATTTTTTAAAATATGGGTCCAATGAAGTAAATACATAAATTCATATAGCTTATACGAGAGTGCCGCTGAAATAAGTGAGATATGATGTCACCATTCAATTTTAACCGATATTAATTAATTAATGAAGACGAATGCATGCAATGATTGCATACAGCCCATGGGGAGAAAGCGTCATCTCAAGCTGCGATTTTAGATGGGTTGTACAATATCGGAGTGGTCGCAGTTATTTGCATGACGAAGAACATACAGAAAGGACCACGGCAGCAGTCACCTCCGAAAATCTGCCCCGTGTGCGATAAAATGTTTCAAACTGATGGAAGGTGCACCTACGCGATGATAGAGTCCTCGCTTGGTATTGGATCAGCATTGGCAAACTTGTGTCATGATGGACGCCACATAGTTTAACAGAGACACAAAAGGCTGAGCGTATAAGAACTAGCTGTGAAACGCTAGAGATGTTAAAAAATGTGGTCAGCGGCTTATTTCTAAAATCGTCGCGGGTGACGAGACTTGTATTCTTTTTTATGACGTTCCTATCCACCAAAAGAAAACAGTATGGGTGTACAAAGAATAGCCAACGATGACAACTATGAAAAAACAATGTTCGATGAAGAAAATCATGTAGGTACACCGTTTTCTTGAAAAGTACTGGACTCGTGAAAAGTATCTAGATAGAGGTACAAAAGACTGGCACGGTCGTCTGGTACACTCAGTACTGCCTGCCCAAGGTTCTTCGAGAACTCAAAATTAATGGCTTAATGCTACACCATGACAATCTTTTGATGCATAAGGCTAGTGTTATTACAACCATTTTGAGAGAAAACAACATCATTTCTTGTTATTTTGTAATCTCAAGAAGAATTCATGTGGTCGTCGCTTGTCATCAGAAAAGATTAACTTCGCCATCTAGGAATACTTTTAGTCAATTCAGAAAAACGTCTGACGTGAGGCTTTCGAACTTTAGAAAACTCGTTTGCAGAGTTGTGTAGAGATATTGAAGGAAAATACTTTGAACATCAGTAAAGTTTTGAACTTTTATCATGTTTTATTGCTGTATATCCCAATAATTTCAGTGTTGTATTCTTTCATACCTATCGAAACTAAAAAGCATTGAAACCACATGGTATTCCCAAAAAATATATATAAAACCACATATTATGTAGGTACATCCAGTGAATATTTTATTTAATTATGTAATTAGATACCAACTGATAAAGAACGAGAAGTATCTTCGAATAAAAATGAATTATTAATTGTTGATAGACATTATAATTTTATTCTATACCATGATAAAGATTCAATTTAAAAATTAAAATAATCCAATCACTCCAAATAACTACACTTCAAGAATTTTGAATGTAATAAATGAAATTTATTGAATTACGAAAATATTATATTTAAAACAAGCTACCATATAAAGATTTACGAAAGCGTGAATTAGAGAATATTATGTATATTATAAGATCATTTATTCAGCTTAAAGTTGCTTGAGGAATTTAATTTTGACGATAATGTAATTCAGAAACAAAGACAAAGACAACAGGGAATACATAATAGAGGAAAAGACTTGAATAAATTACCAAAAATACCCGAAAGCAATGAAGATGAGATTAAAGTTGTTCCAGCACAAGGATTATCATGAGAGAAAGATGGTTTTTTATTATTCACTTTATTGTAATGGCACAGATTAAGATTTATATAGTTATATATTTACAACACAAGATATCAGATTAGAATATTGAAAAATCAATAGTAGACCTAAGAAAGAATTATGTATATAAGTTCAGTTAAATTAACTGTTCAATATTAATAATTGTTTATCCGGTAGAGAAATTTTCCATCAAATATATGTACATAATCTTATAATAAAAATATCAAAGAAGTCTTGACAGAAATTAAGAACACATTAATTAGAAACTAATGGACCGAGTGTAAAAAATAAAAAGATCAGACCGTCTTGTTTTTAATGTAGCCTTAGAATCAAGTATGAATCGTCCGTTTAGCGGTTTTTTAATAAACAATTACAAAGTTTTGCAACTACTAAAAGATATTGCATTAATGTAAACAATTGAACGGGTCGATGGCCGCAGTGGTTAGGCGGCTGACTATTGTTGTGAGAGGACGATAGGTGCCGGGGTTCAATTCTCTGGAGGGACGGTGACATTTTTTCAGAGAGTTTAATCCCGGATCGACTTGCCATTCGTTGTTGGGAGCAAAGTGATTAACAGTGTGGCATCATAAAAGGCGATATGACGCTGTCACAAAGCCATTTAAACACAACTTACACACACCAAACTTCACCTCAAGAGTTGCAGTGATAGCCAGACAAGTAATACAGCTTACGGAGTTACTGCAACTAAGCACCCACCACACATTATAAAAAAATTCAAACAAAGTAATCGAATCAAATATGACAAATAAGGAAATTTAAGATGATTTCCGTCTGCGGTTTTTAATTCGGTCTACCTGTTTCTACGTTAACTACATGTTGTCCTATAAGCCCAGATTTTACGATATTTCCTACAGACCACGGAATGCGCGCTCACTTCAAAACGATATTATTCACTTAAAATGCGAAAGTAAAGTACCTATCAGTTTTCTCTAAGTAGTTTATTTAATATTTGAAGCATACACTCATTGAATTCAATTAAAATATTGTAAATGTCGTCATGTTGTACTTTTTATGATTGTTGGTGTTATAACGATCTCTGCAACCAATATAAATGCAGTTGAGTTGAAGGATTATCTCCGAGAAACTGTGTCAAGTTATACGTTTCTTTATATAAATAGTATTATCTGCCCCAAAATGTGTATACTTTGTTAATACATGAAGCTGAAATATGCGAACATTAATATTTTCAGATACCCAAGTACATTTCTTTCATACGACCAAAATATTCTGCAAACAAATATCTCGGAGAGCTTTGGTATCACCAGAGTGGATATGGGATACACTCGCCCTGAGAAATTTGGAGGCAATATTAGAAAAATGTTGCCTGCAGAGTAGCTTGGAAATGAGTATTACGCCTAAATACAAAACATCTTGTCGCCATTCTAAATGTTCGCCCTCAACCACGGCGGTGGTAAGGGGAAGGCTTCTCTTTCGCGAAATACGGTTTAGCCTTGTATTTAGATGGGTTGATTTTTAGTCTCTACTTATACCACTACTAGACCACTTCGTCGACATGTGCTGAAGACGTCGGCAAACGAGAGCGTCATTCCGAGATGTTGTATCGAACGCGGTGTCGTTTGCGTAAATTGCCAGCTTCGTGTAAATAGAACGTGAAATGGCTGATGTAAAGTATATAAAACGGTCAGGTTCTAAGAGAGACCCTTGCGGGACACGTTCGGGTATGGATCCAGAAGCCGGAAGTTCGCCAAATTTTTTAACTTGGAACGTCCTACCCGAAAGGTAAGATTGGATCAAAACAGTCAGTTTCGCATTAATACCAAAGCGTCACATCTTATGCAGTAGGCCGTTTTGCGATACTGAGTCAAAAGCGGAAGCAAAATCTAAGAAGGCCGGACCGGTGGAAGATCACAATTCCAAAGCGTTCCGCACCTCCTCCACAATAAGCAGAAGCTGGAAATCAGCTGATAAGCCCTCACGAAATCCGAAGTGCTCTTCAGGGAGGTACTTATCTTCGCTAATGGCATCGCAAAGCCTGAAGCGGATAATGGGCTTAGGTTAGAAAACAAACTTATCGGTGTGTAGCTCGATGGTAGTAGCGGATCCTTACGAGGCTTCTGGAGCATGGCGACATCGGCCGTTCTCCAGACGGACGGAATAATTTTGAGACTCAGTATGGCATGGCAACGAGACAACAGGTCATATATGGCACTTTTAGATAACAGCTTTAGAGTGGTGTTTACGATACCATCGCCTCCAGGGGTCTTGCCATTTTTGTGGTCACTGATATGGCGCAGGATCTCCTCTAGGCTCACGGTTGGCAGTATTATATATTTACAAGATAACAATCAGGACCCTGTAGATAGATACACCTATGGGTGCCTTAAGCTTTGTGCGTGTACATATATACATAAATATATACGTACATCATAATATATATATATATATATTTAAAAACAAACAAAACACGAAAGTGTTTGAGACGCGCGTTAAAAACCGATTTTTAACCGATCACCGGCTGTGTGATATACACGTCTCAAACACTTTTGTGTTTTGTTTGTGTTATGCTTATCGGGACATTCGATAGATGACGATAACACTTACACACGTGATCTCTGTAATCGTTCGGAGAACGTCTAGAGATCTACCCTTGTTGGTGTCCAGTTATCGCCCAATAGAGGTCATGGAGTTTGTCTTCTGATATTCTTTCGAGGGATATCAGGATATAACGGATACGGGGAATGCGTTTGTTGGTTCATATTCTTATATCACACACTGATGAGTACAAATAAGTTTGAAACACGTGCCTGTGTGTCAGGATTGAACTTTCAAACGTTTCCTTTTACGGCATGTGGTTATCGTCAAAATCCATGCGCTTGAATTAGGACCTACCTTTCTCATTGCAACATGTTTGTATATATATATTTACACGCACAAAATTTACCGTAAAATGACCACATCAGTCAGAAAAAGAAAGAAACCAAAACTCACGCAGGTATATATTTTCTTCCACAATAAGAAGCTAGTTGCAACCAGACTGTGCAACAACAGTCCTTAGTGCCTTAACGTAATTCAACGTTATTGCTTCGAAATTTATTCTCTTGAATTCTCACTACACAGCAGCAGAGAAAAACAGGTCAGATAATTGTTGTTTCGACAAACAACTATTTACTCTTTTTAACAACGAAAGGTTTCTTAACGTATACATATATTTTGTATTTTTCTACACCCGTCAATACAAGTAAATATTTTATTTTAAAACGACGCTTATATTTTTAAAATAAAATATTTGCTTGTATTGACGGATGTAGGAAAATACAAATTACTTACTCTTATTTACGATAAGAGAAGTAAACACAAGTGGCAAAATTCTTGAGACTTTTTAGCTGAATGCATAAATCGACTACGGTGGTAGTAGCGAGATAGCGTGATATACGATAATGGTCAGTAGCATTAAAGGTCAAATCTGTAATGTAGATGCTGCTGGTTGGCTATGTGACATATTTTAATATACAGAAAGCACTCCCTTCTTAATTTTTTTACCGATAATAAAACTTGTTTTATTAGCGCCTTGATAATGACAGCATTGCAGTTGAAACGCGTCGGTGTTTTAGTTAAAACTTGTTTGGTGTTTAGTGGCTTAAAGTGTTTAGTGTTCTACTTCTCCACCAAGAGATCCAGTGAAGAACTACGTAACTGATGCGTGTATCATTCAAATTTTCGATTCCAATCTTGCGTTTGATGGTATATCTGGGATATATGTACAAAATTTTTGTTTTGCCATTGCGAAATATGCATGCAACAGTTGCATTGAAAAGCAGACATTCTCAATAAACAAAGTCGGAAGTCGTTTGGTTCTACATAATCTATTATGGTTTATAGGTATTTGCGATTTCCCATATTATCTAATTTTATACATCTAATTATTATTAGTAACTATTAACGTTGTTATATTAATATTTCAGATGAAATATTTTCCAGGAATAAAACTTATTCGACAATTTTTAGTGGCTGACAACATTAATTAAGGTAAAGTAGAATTTCCAATTATCTCTGTACTAGCGCCTAAATATGAAGCGTAATATAATTGGAAACTGGACTATTAAGATTCCCATTTAAGTGCTAATGAAGTGACTATTACACTCAATTCTATATCGCTATTGCTATCGGTTTAATAGTACTGAACTACTATCCAGAAACGATAAATTTCAATTCTTACGGTAAATCGAGTAGTACGTGTGTCTTTTACACGTGAATTTACGATTGCAATTGTCGTTTACAGTTTCAGTTGGAAAAGCTTGCAATTCTTCTACTGATTGTTCTCACTAGTGTTCACAATCAATAGAACAGATAAATAACTTGCATGTGCGCAAGAGAGAAGGTTGTTGTTAGGAGGCGACTGTGGGGGTGTATCGGAAAGCGCATGAGAAGAGTTCGAACGACGCGGTTGCGGCAGCAGAAGGCAGAGAAAGGAGCACAGAGAAGTGACAGGGATTAATGCAACGAAACACGAAGTTTGGTATTCGCACGCCCAGTAACATTTTCATGCATTGCAAATGAGCCAGCTTGCTTTGATTTCTAAATGTTGTGCTTAATTATATAGGTCGTTTTATTAGCTTCCTCTCTGTGCACAAATTAATTAGAAAATTTAGTGCGTGTCGGCACTCTAGCGTGGTGTTACTGGGACACTCCAATACATGCTCATATTTCGTTATAATGTGCTTGTGTAATTGTATGTTGGTACATACAAAATGCATGCCCTAACAAGAGTACACTTGGGTTGGCTCGCATAAATTATAATTTCGTCTGAATTTATCGGCATTTTCCTGGTAGTTTTCTGCAAACCCTTTTTACTCTAACTGCACGAAAATGGCAAAGGAAAATTACGGTTTCCGTTCACCAATAAACTATTTAGCTACATTTAAAGTTAACACGAACAGCTTATAACCCAGTCATAAATATCGTACAATTACGATATATTAAAGGTTAACGCCAGAAGCTCACTAAATTAATTGGTTTTACTTGTTATGTTGAGTTATGAATTTACAATGATCATGGGTTAATATTCGCATCTGTTAATTCATTTAGTTGCGAAAATTAGAATAATCTTTCCTTTTTTATTAGTAGTTTGAACAATGTGAAAAAATACATACCTACTAGTTATATAGCGTTAAAGTTATAAGAGATACCATTATAATAAACCTTTACCAATTCTTAGGATGTTAAGAATAACAAGCAAATACGTTTTTTGAGCACTTTATAATGTAAATGCGTAACAAAAATCATATTTAATTATTTTAAAAATTATAAAAAGTGAAAAGGTGTGCAGATAATGTCGAAAGTTCAAAGTACGCAAAGAAAACGATTTACTAACATAATTAAAGTTGTCTAAAGTCTGTAAATCAAACATAAACTCATTGAACTGACTTTAGTACTTCAAATGTAATTATAATAGTAATAATAATAATAATTTACTTTTTTGTCTTTTACAAAGTATTCAAACATAATTCTAGTCTTACACAACCAAATACGAAAAAATCGCAAGGTAAAGTTTAGTGAGAAAGAAATTCAACACCAATCTTCCACTTAGTCTCGTATACATGTGTCAAGTTTCTTGTTGGATTTTTTCTTTGTATCTTTTTTTATATTCCTTCTCTAACGCTAATTTTTCAGGTGTATCTATCACAATTCTGGTCTTGCCAGGTTTTCTTCCTGCTTTTTTGTTTCCGAGGTGCTGCTTTTAGATAGGGTCGTACTTCTTGTGGAATTCTTGTCAACGTTGCTTTAAGCGATTCAACAGATGGTGTGTTACAACTATCCGCCTCTAAAGTTGTTGGAGCGGTGGGTTTAACTAATTTTGAATTTTCAACATCTTCGGTTTAGCGCCTTGTTGACGGTGCTGCCTCTATTTCTTATGGACGATTAGTAACTTCAGCACCTACAAAGTCAGTATCACCAAAAACATATGGATTATATGGAGAAATTCCTGTTGTTGCTCGTCTATATGCACGACCCACAAGTTCTGGAATATTTTCAGACTAATAGTTTGTCCGGGATTATTAATCATGAAAGAGTCTGGTTCCTTGTTATAATAATGTTTAGAAGGGCCGTATACACTTAGATCGAGCAGCTGTAAACGGTGACTGGTGTGTGGTAGCACTGTGAAGATTACAATCCAATTGTTTTTGCATGTATTTATAACTGAAGGCGACAAGTCGCTATCTTGATTATCAATAATCAACATTTTTGCCTATATTGTTCCAACATGACTGAAATGCAAGTTTTAGCAAAACATCTTTTTCAAAATTAAATAAGTGAGGGTTGATACAGGTCTCAAGTCTCCCGCCTTGATTTGTATCAAACCGCCCTACCAAGGAACACAATGGAACAAATTTCGTCGAATACAAAACCTCGAAGTTTCAAATTTACTATTTTTTTCATATGGCACAGAAATGACACTTTTTTATTATACATGAACAATGCAAGCCATTTTCAAAGTTAACATGACCAAAAGTATTACGTTAGTTAGTTCTAAAACTTACATTTCCCTCTTCGAAATACTGCTCAGTACTCGTGTATCACCAGAGTGGCTGCGTTTCATTGCAAAACTATTTCACTGACTGCCAAGCGTTACTTGTTACTACCTTCATCTAATTTCAAACTTGCCAAGTAAAAAGACGGCGTAAAATAAACATGTATCAAACCTCCCTCTGTATCAACCCTCCCCAGTCTTTCTAACAATAGTATGATACATGCAAGTAGCTCTAAGAACAATCAGATTAAGCATGTTCAGCCATTTACAAGAGCGTTAGGGTATGTGATATACATATGTATGATCATTTCTTTTTTTTCTTATATTAAAAGTAAAACGTAAACAAGAATTTTGTATTTTTTGGATTGTTTTTTGATTGTTACCAGCGTATGCACGATCCATACATTGTTGACCAATACATAAGATAAGACAACACCAAACTATTACACAGTAGTAATAATAATAATCTTTCAATTCCTGAAATATTTCCCATATAGGTCAATAAAACAACAATTAATTAAATAAATTGGTATTAATTAATTGTTGTTTTATTGACTTATAAGTGGAAACATTTCAAGAATTGAAAGATAAGTACATAAAGGTCACAAAATAGATCTATTAATAATAATAGTAATGATAATCTTTATTTATCCTGTAGATCATTATGATATAGGATATGCCACAAACATGAAGAAATAATGTGTAAAAATTCTATGTATGATATACGTACATACATGAAAAATTAAATAAAAATTGCTTCTACCATAACACACCTATTGGTATTATATGGACTTATATTTATAACTTCTAGGTACTGTTATAAATAGATCACCTAACTTAAAGAAATATGATTTCTTCCTATGGGCATACAGGAAAGAGTTAGTACACCGCACACCACCGACGATTGAAGAAAACATGCGAGAACTCCTGAAATGGCGAGGAGAGTTGAAATCAATTTTCAAAGAAGAATTAATATTTCCCTAAGAGAAAAAGGCATGATTTTTTGAACATTTATTATAATTTCTTTTTGTTTTTAATGATTGGTGAACATTATGAAAACAGGTAAAATACTTTTGCACATCGTATCAAAGAAATAGACAATATGGTAGGCAGTAAAATTGAGAGGTATTATATCGGGCTTTTTTAGGGAAAACGGATGTGAAAACCAACGATTTCTCGGCTCCTTAACAAGGCGTCGGCAGGTGGGTCAAAGAATAGAAAAAGGATTCATTTAGTAGTGAAAATGCGGCAGTACCCTGCCAGTGAGTACTTTTTTGTCACATCACGTTTCAAGCAAAAAAATTCTAAAAATATGCATTAACCTTCCAAAACTTAAACATACAGGTTACTTCAAAATTATGCGCTATATACAGAAAAAAAATCAAATGAAGAGAGAAGAAATACTATCCAATGCTTTGGAAACCTGCTCTTCGTCAATTAACGTGAAAGAAAAGTCGTTACCAGTATTAGTTTTGAAGGCTCATGCATAGCACTCTTCAAGCTGAATTGACAAAATGATGGTTGATGTTTTCGAGAGGTGGAAGCAAATCCATTTGTTAGTAATATTTGGCTGCCATTCCCACAATCCCTAGCCAATGAACTTAATGAGTACAGCCAGTACTTCTTTTCACAATTTGTTGGTAATGTTAAGCGACTTTAACTCATTTCAAATACAATTTGGGTTCTTGGACCTATTTATAATTTGAAAATATGCCTCCTCTTCATATATGAATTTATGAGATATATGAATTATATTGACATTATTCAGTTCTTTGTAATATTCCCAATTCCTTCCTTCTTTCTTGTTTTCAAATATTTCACTTTAGCTCTATCTTTCAACGACATCATTGTTATTATTACGTCAGTAATCCAGAGAGTTTTAGGTGCCTGAGGTATAATAATTTTGATGGAAGCATGTATCATTGATATCAGAGACGTACAGAATGTCATAGATGTAGACCCACCAAATGTTGCTGAAATATCGTAGAATTGAAGTGTTTGAATTGTCGATATTTTATTGACTTATGTATTGTTGTTTTAACCGTATTGTACAATGCTGCAATATACCACATGATGGTCGGAAAATTCGATTAACGTAATTATGTATATATTTGAGAAATATATCTATTGCTAATCGCTACCTTCACTTATGTTGTATCTTTCTGTCAAAACTTTTATTTTATTCGTTTAAAGTTTGTCAAAACTGTGGAACACGAATCGAATTATGATAAATGAAGGAGATAATTAAGTATACGTCTTACGCTGTAATGTGGACAGTTATATGCGTACTCATCCTAAGATGATAGTATTTCAACATCGTAAATGCTTTAGCAGATTCTTCTTTTATCTACAGAAATAGCCGTGTTCAAGTCGGTTTAGCATCATGTTCACATCAAATAAATATCTTTGTGCATTCGAAATATTACTTTAACGTCCGAGGTTCTGGCTATAAGTTTATATTCATGCACGTTTGAATCTAAAAGATAAAAATATGTGGCTGCTTGATTCTAAATAAGAAAAGTTATTAACTGGGTGGAATTTTTGGTGTACAATTTCTCATTCAAATTTTAGTTAGTCTCTTCCTTGTCAGTGAATATGAATGTAAATGTAAACATGGGTAGAAATTAACTGAAAATATCAATAGCATCATTTTGAAAGACTAGCTACAATTTTGTACCTGTTTGAAATTTTATTACGAAAATTAGTTGTAACAATTACAATTAACGTGTATATGACTTTGCTTTTATTATTGAAAGATAACTACAGACGATGAACCTAGGCTTCACTTAGATTTCTAGAAGGAGGTGAACTCGTGGATATTAATCTTATCTAGATCGCTAATGCTTGATTATCCAGCCAATTTTATCTTATTTTTAGTTCAATAACTAGTTCTACGTATGGCGATATGCATTTGGCTGCCTTATATGTCATTTAAAGCCGTAAGCAGTTAGTTCTTTAATAAAGACAACCTCAGCATATTTTCGCTGTGCATTGGGCCATAGTCATATTAATCAAAAGCTGCTATTAATTTATGAGTTATAATAATAACATTTATTGATTCACACATTGAAATAGAGATTGCATTTTTTTATTGCGAGTGAAATTATCGCTTGTCAAATCTAATATTTTCTATTAGCTACAAAAGTATTGTTATTAATAAATTTAGTGCTGAGTTTGTATGTATAAAGAATTTATTTTTATAAATATAATGCTCCCCTATTAAATGCAGTAAAACATACTAAACACATGTTGTTTCTTACACGGAAGTGTTTGACTGGGAAACATTATACCAGCACTCAATACTGTTTAACGCATTAGTCATTCTACACGTATCTATTAAGCTCTGCTGTGATCTAATTAATTATGGTATATACAATTACCACATCATTGTCACTTGATATCCATTCTATAATATACAGCAGGTACGGTTGCTATGTAGTTACTGATTAACCTATAAACTGCATAAGAAATGAGTATTACGCCTAAATACAAAACATCTTGTCGCCATTCTAAATGTTCGCCCTCAACCACGGCGGTGGGGAAGGCTTCTCTTTCGCGAAATACGGTTTAGCCTTGTATTTAGATGGGTTGATTTTTAGTCTCTACTTATACCACTACTAGACCACTTCGTCGACATGTGCTGAAGACGTCGGCAAACGAGAGCGTCATTCCGAGATGTTGTATCGAACGCGGTGTCGTTTGCGTAAATTGCCAGCTTCGTGTAAATAGAACGTGAAATGGCTGATGTAAAGTATATAAAACGGTCAGGTTCTAAGAGAGACCCTTGCGGGACACGTTCGGGTATGGATCCAGAAGCCGGGAGTTCGCCAAATTTTTTAACTTGGAACGTCCTACCCGAAAGGTAAGATTGGATCAAAACAGTCAGTTTCGCATTAATACCAAAGCGTCACATCTTATGCAGTAGGCCGTTTTGCGATACTGAGTCAAAAGCGGAAGCAAAATCTAAGAAGGCCGGACCGGTGGAAGATCACAATTCCAAAGCGTTCCGCACCTCCTCCACAATAAGCAGAAGCTGGAAATCAGCTGATAAGCCCTCACGAAATCGAAGTGCTCTTCAGGGAGGTACTTATCTTCGCTAATGGCATCGCAAAGCCTGAAGCGGATAATGGGCTTAGGTTAGAAAACAAACTTATCGGTGTGTAGCTCGATGGTAGTAGCGGATCCTTACGAGGCTTCTGGAGCATGGCGACATCGGCCGTTCTCCAGACGGACGGAATAATTTTGAGACTCAGTATGGCATGGCAACGAGACAACAGGTCATATATGGCACTTTTAGATAACAGCTTTAGAGTGGTGTTTACGATACCATCGCCTCCAGGGGTCTTGCCATTTTTGTGGTCACTGATATGGCGCAGGATCTCCTCTAGGCTCACGGTTGGCAGTATTATATATTTACAAGATAACAATCAGGACCCTGTAGATAGATACACCTATGGGTGCCTTAAGCTTTGTGCGTGTACATATATACATAAATATATACGTACATCATAATATATATATATATTTAAAAACAAACAAAACACGAAAGTGTTTGAGACGCGCGTTAAAAACCGATTTTTAACCGATCACCGGCTGTGTGATATACACGTCTCAAACACTTTTGTGTTTTGTTTGTGTTACGCTTATCGGGACATTCGATAGATGACGATAACACTTACACACGTGATCTCTGTAATCGTTCGGAGAACGTCTAGAGATCTACCCTTGTTGGTGTCCAGTTATCGCCCAATAGAGGTCATGGAGTTTGTCTTCTGATATTCTTTCGAGTAATTTCAGGATATAACGGATACAGGGAATGCGTTTGTTGGTTCATATTCTTATATCACACACTGATGAGTACAAATAAGTTTGAAACACGTGCCTGTGTGTCAGGATTGAACTTTCAAACGTTTCCTTTTACGGCATGTGGTTATCGTCAAAATCCATGCGCTTGAATTAGGACCTACCTTTCTCATTGCAACATGTTTGTATATATATATTTACACGCACAAAATTTACCGTAAAATGACCACATCAGTCAGAAAAAGAAAGAAACCAAAACTCACGCAGGTATATATTTTTTCCACAATAAGAAGCTAGTTGCAACCAGACTGTGCAACAACAGTCCTTAGTGCCTTAACGTAATTCAACGTTATTGCTTCGAAATTTATTCTCTTGAATTCTCACTACACAGCAACAGAGAAAAACAGGTCAGATAACTGTTGTTTCGACAAACAACTATTTACTCTTTTTAACAACGAAAGGTTTCTTAACGTATACATATATTTTGTATTTTTCTACACCCGTCAATACAAGTAAATATTTTATTTTAAAACGACGCTTATATTTTTAAAATAAAATATTTGCTTGTATTGACGGATGTAGGAAAATACAAATTACTTACTCTTATTTACGATAAGAGAAGTAAACACACACTACATTATTTGATCGTTTTCGAGAAGATACAAGCCGGTTCGAAGCATAGGGTTACCTCGGTATGTCACAATTGATCCCGATAATTTGTTCATCGTTATTTTTATACCACGACTCACACTAGCTTTCCGTGAGAAAAATTTAAGTGGCAAAATTCTTGAGACTTTTTAGCTGAATGCATAAATCGACTACGGTGGTAGTAGCGAGATAGCGTGATGATAATGGTCAGTAGCATTAAAGGTCAAATCTGTAATGTAGATGCTGCTGGTTGGCTATGTGACATATTTTAATATACAGAAAGCACTCCCTTCTTAATTTTTTTACCGATAATAAAACTTGTTTTATTAGCGCCTTGATAATGACAGCATTGCAGTTGAAACGCGTCGGTGTTTTAGTTAAAACTTGTTTGGTGTTTAGTGGCTTAAAGTGTTTAGTGTTCTACTTCTCCACCAAGAGATCTAGTGAAGAACTACGTAACTGATGCGTGTATCATTCAAATTTTCGATTCCAATCTTGCGTTTGATGGTATATCTGGGATATATGTACAAAATTTTTGTTTTGCCATTGCGAAATATGCATGCAACAGTTGCATTGAAAAGCAGACATTCTCAATAAACAAAGTCGGAAGTCGTTTGGTTCTACATAATCTATTATGGTTTATAGGTATTTGCGATTTCCCATATTATCTAATTTTATATATCTAATTATTATTAGTAACTATTAACGTTGTTATATTAATATTTCAGATGAAATATTTTCCAGGAATAAAACTTATTCGACAATTTTTAGTGGCTGACAACATTAATTAAGGTAAAGTAGAATTTCCAATTATCTCTGTACTAGCGCCTAAATATGAAGCGTAATATAATTGGAAACTGGACTATTAAGATTCCCATTTAAGTGCTAATGAAGTGACTATTACACTCAATTCTATATCGCTATTGCTATCGGTTTAATAGTACTGAACTACTATCCAGAAACGATAAATTTCAATTCTTACGGTAAATCGAGTAGTACGTGTGTCTTTTACACGTGAATTTACGATTGCAATTGTCGTTTACAGTTTCAGTTGGAAAAGCTTGCAATTCTTCTACTGATTGTTCTCACTAGTGTTCACAATCAATAGAACAGATAAATAACTTGCATGTGCGCAAGAGAGAAGGTTGTTGTTAGGAGGCGACTGTGGGGGTGTATCGGAAAGCGCATGAGAAGAGTTCGAACGACGCGGTTGCGGCAGCAGAAGGCAGAGAAAGGAGCACAGAGAAGTGACAGGGATTAATGCAACGAAACACGAAGTTTGGTATTCGCACGCCCAGTAACATTTTCATGCATTGCAAATGAGCCAGCTTGCTTTGATTTCTAAATGTTGTGCTTAATTATATAGGTCGTTTTATTAGCTTCCTCTCTGTGCACAAATTAATTAGAAAATTTAGTGCGTGTCGGCACTCTAGCGTGGTGTTACTGGGACACTCCAATACATGCTCATATATTCGTTATAATGTGCTTGTGTAATTGTATGTTGGTACATACAAAATGCATGCCCTAACAAGAGTACACTTGCGTTGGCTCGCATAAATTATAATTTCGTCTGAATTTATCGGCATTTTCCTGGTAGTTTTCTGCAAACCCTTTTTACTCTAACTGCACGAAAATGGCAAAGGAAAATTACGGTTTCCGTTCACCAATAAACTATTTAGCTACATTTAAAGTTAACACGAACAGCTTATAACCCAAAGTCATAAATATCGTGCAATTACGATATATTAAAGGTTAACGCTAGAAGCTCACTAAATTAATTGGTTTTACTTGTTATGTTGAGTTATGAATTTACAATGATCATGGGTTAATATTCGCATCTGTTAATTCATTTAGTTGCGAAAATTAGAATAATCTTTCCTTTTTTATTAGTAGTTTGAACAATGTGAAAAAATACATACCTAATACTAGTTATATAGCGTTAAAGTTATAAGAGATACCATTATAATAAACCTTTACCAATTCTTAGGATGTTAAGAATAACAAGCAAATACGTTTTTTGAGCACTTTATAATGTAAATGCGTAACAAAAATCATATTTAATTATTTTAAAAATTATAAAAAGTGAAAAGGTGTGCAGATAATGTCGAAAGTTCAAAGTACGCAAAGAAAACGATTTACTAACATAATTAAAGTTGTCTAAAATCTGTAAATCAAACATAAACTCATTGAACTGACTTTAGTACTTCAAATGTAATTATAATAGTAATAATAATAATAATTTACTTTTTTGTCTTTTACAAAGTATTCAAACATAATTCTAGTCTTACACAACCAAATACGAAAAAATCGCAAGGTAAAGTTTAGTGAGAAAGAAATTCAACACCAATCTTCCACTTAGTCTCGTATACATGTGTCAAGTTTCTTGTTGGATTTTTCTTTGTATCTTTTTTTATATTCCTTCCCTAACGCTAATTTTTCAGGTGTATCTATCACAATTCTGGTCTTGCCAGGTTTTCTTCCTGCTTTTTTGTTTCCGAGGTGCTGCTTTTAGATAGGGTCGTACTTCTTGTGGAATTCTTGTCAACGTTGCTTTAAGCGATTCAACAGATGGTGTGTTACAACTATCCGCCTCTAAAGTTGTTGGAGCGGTGGGTTTAACTAATTTTGAATTTTCAACATCTTCGGTTTAGCGGCTTGTTGACGGTGCTGCCTCTATTTCTTATGGACGATTAGTAACTTCAGCACCTACAAAGTCAGTATCACCAAAAACATATGGATTATATGGAGAAATTCCTGTTGTTGCTCGTCTATATGCACGACCCACAAGTTCTGGAATATTTTCAGACTAATAGTTTGTCCGGGATTATTAATCATGAAAGAGTCTGGTTCCTTGTTATAATAATGTTTAGAAGGGCCGTATACACTTAGATCGAGCAGCTGTAAACGGTGACTGGTGTGTGGTAGCACTGTGAAGATTACAATCCAATTGTTTTTGCATGTATTTATAACTGAAGGCGACAAGTCGCTATCTTGATTATCAATAATCAACATTTTTGCCTATATTGTTCCAACATGACTGAAATGCAAGTTTTAGCAAAACATCTTTTTCAAAATTAAATAAGTGAGGGTTGATACAGGTCTCAAGTCTCCCGCCTTGATTTGTATCAAACCGCCCTACCAAGGAACACAATGGAACAAATTTCGTCGAATACAAAACCAAAAAAGTTTCAAATTTACTATTTTTTTCATATGGCACAGAAATGACACTTTTTTATTATACATGAACAATGCAAGCCATTTTCAAAGTTAACATGACCAAAAGTATTACGTTAGTTAGTTCTAAAACTTACATTTCCCTCTTCGAAATACTGCTCAGTACTCGTGTATCACCAGAGTGGCTGCGTTTCATTGCAAAACTATTTCACTGACTGCCAAGCGTTACTAGTTACTACCTTCATCTAATTTCAAACTTGCCAAGTAAAAAGACGGCGTAAAATAAACATGTATCAAACCTCCCTCTGTATCAACCCTCCCCAGTCTCTCTAACAATAGTATGATACATGCAAGTAGCTCTAAGAACAATCAGATTAAGCATGTTCAGCCATTTACAAGAGCGTTAGGGTATGTGATATACATATGTATGATCATTTCTTTTTTTTCTTATATTAAAAGTAAAACGTAAACAAGAATTTTGTATTTTTTGGATTGTTTTTTGATTGTTACCAGCGTATGCACGATCCATACATTGTTGAGCAATACATAAGATAAGACAACACCAAACTATTACACAGTAGTAATAATAATAATAATCTTTCAATTCCTGAAATATTTCCCATATAGGTCAATAAAACAACAATTAATTAAATAAATTGGTAGGTATTAATTAATTGTTGTTTTATTGACTTATAAGTGGAAATATTTCAAGAATTGAAAGATAAGTACATAAAGGTCACAAAATAGATCTATTAATAATAATAGTAATGATAATCTTTATTTATCCTGTAGATCATTATGATATAGGATATGCCACAAACATGAAGAAATAATGTGTAAAAATTCTATGTATGATATACGTACATACATGAAAAATTAAATAAAAATTGCTTCTACCATAACACACCTATTGGTATTATATGGACTTATATTTATAACTTCTAGGTACTGTTATAAATAGATCACCTAACTTAAAGAAATATGATTTCTTCCTATGGGCATACAGGAAAGAGTTAGTACACCGCACACCACCGACGATTGAAGAAAACATGCGAGAACTCCTGAAATGGCGAGCAGAGTTGAAATCAATTTTCAAAGAAGAATTAATATTTCCCTAAGAGAAAAAGGCATGATTTTTGAACATTTATTATAATTTCTTTTTGTTTTTAATGATTGGTGAACATTATGAAAACAGGTAAAATAATTTTGCACATCGTATCAAAGAAATAAACAATATGGTAGGCAGTAAAATTGAGGGGTATTATATCGGGCTTTTTTAGGGAAAACGGATGTGAAAACCAACGATTTCTCGGCTCCTTAACAAGGCGTCGGCAGGTGGGTCAAAGAATAGAAAAAGGATTCATTTAGTAGTGAAAATGCGGCAGTACCCTGCCAGTGAGTACTTTTTTGTCACATCACGTTTCAAGCAAAAAAATTCTAAAAATATGCATTAACCTTCCAAAACTTAAACATACAGGTTACTTCAAAATTATGCGCTATATACAGAAAAAAAATCAAATGAAAGAGAAGAAATACTATCCAATGCTTTGGAAACCTGCTCTTCGTCAATTAACGTGAAAGAAAAGTCGTTACCAGTATTAGTTTTGAAGGCTCATGCATAGCACTCTTCAAGCTGAATTGACAAAATGATGGTTGATGTTTTCAAGAGGTGGAAGCAAATCCATTTGTTAGTAATATTTGGCTGCCATTCCCACAATCCCTAGCCAATGAACTTAATGAGTACAGCCAGTACTTCTTTTCACAATTTGTTGGTAATGTTAAGCGACTTTAACTCATTTCAAATACAATTTGGGTTCTTGGACCTATTTATAATTTGAAAATATGCCTCCTTTTCATATATGAATTGATGAGATATATGAATTATATTGAGATTATTCAGTTCTTTGTAATATTCCCAATTCCTTCCTTCTTTCTTGTTTTCAAATATTTCACTTTAGCTCTATCTTTCAACGACATCATTGTTATTATTACGTCAGTAATCCAGAGAGTTTTAGGTGCCTGAGGTATAATAATTTTGATGGAAGCATGTATCATTGATATCAGAGACGTACAGAATGTCATAGATGTAGACCCACCAAATGTTGCTGAAATATCGTAGAATTGAAGTGTTTGAATTGTCGATATTTTATTGACTTATGTATTGTTGTTTTAACCGTATTGTACAATGCTGCAATATACCACATGATGGTCGGAAAATTCGATTAACGTAATTATGTATATATTTGAGAAATATATCTATTGTTAAACGCTACCTTCACTTATGTTGTATCTTTCTGTCAAAACTTTTATTTTATTCGTTTAAAGTTTGTCAAAACTGTGGAACACGAATCGAATTATGATAAATGAAGGAGATAATTAAGTATACGTCTTACGCTGTAATGTGGACAGTTATATGCGTACTCATCCTAAGATGATAGTATTTCAACATCGTAAATGCTTTAGCAGATTCTTCTTTTATCTACAGAAATAGCCGTGTTCAAATCGGTTTAGCATCATGTTCACATCAAATAAATATCTTTGTGCATTCGAAATATTACTTTAACGTCCGAGGTTCTGGCTATAACTTTATATTCATGCACGTTTGAATCTAAAAGATAAAAATATGTGGCTGCTTGATTCTAAATAAGAAAAGTTATTAACTGGGTGGAATTTTTGGTGTACAATTTCTCATTCAAATTTTAGTTAGTCTCTTCCTTGTCAGTGAATATGAATGTAAATGTAAACATGGGTAGAAATTAACTGAAAATATCAATAGCATCATTTTGAAAGACTAGGTACAATTTTGTACCTGTTTGAAATTTTATTACGAAAATTAGTTGTAACAATTACAATTAACGTGTATATGACTTTGCTTTTATTATTGAAAGATAACTACAGACGATGAACCTAGGCTTCACTTAGATTTCTAGAAGGAGGTGAACTCGTGGATATTAATCTTATCTAGATCGCTAATGCTTGATTATCCAGCCAATTTTATCTTATTTTTTAGTTCAATAACTAGTTCTACGTATGGCGATATGCATTTGGCTGCCTTATATGTCATTTAAAGCCGTAAGCAGTTAGTTCTTTAATAAAGACAACCTCAGCATATTTTCGCTGTGCATTGGGCCATAGTCATATTAATCAAAAGCTGCTATTAATTTATGAGTTATAATAATAACATTTATTGATTCACACATTGAAATAGAGATTGCATTTTTTTATTGCGAGCGAAATTATCGCTTGTCAAATCTAATATTTTCTATTAGCTACAAAAGTATTGTTATTAATAAATTTAGTGCTGAGTTTGTATGTATAAAGAATCTATTTTTATAAATATAATGCTCCCCTATTAAATGCAGCAAAACATACTAAACACATGTTGTTTCTTACACGGAAGTGTTTGACTGGGAAACATTATACCAGCACTCAATACTGTTTAACGCATTAGTCATTCTACACGTATCTATTAAGCTCTGCTGTGATCTAATTAATTATGGTATATACAATCACCACATCATTGTCACTTGATATCCATTCTATAATATACAGCAGGTACGGTTGCTATGTAGTTACTGATTAACCTATAAACTGCATAAACATATTAGATTTGTTAATTTATGAATGTCAGTAACTTCATTACTGCAGTAATTTATAGTCTATGGTAAAACTGTCAATTTTTACATCCAGAATAGTTCTTTATCGAATTGGATGTTCTAATCTTACTGATGTACTCGTAATATGGAAAAAGTGTTATGAGACAAATTAGTTCTTCAGGATTAGATAAGCAGATGGTATACCGCTCAGCTGTGTCACCTTATAATATTCGTTAATGAAAATATTTATCGCTCTTGCACGGGTTTCTTTCTAGAAAAGTTATGTCAAGTTAGAATTCCTACAAGTCATGGATTAACGTAGTGTTTTACATTAATCCTTTTCAAGTAATAACAATTTCAATTAATACTTTCAAATAACGACAAGATCAAAGTCACAATAAACTCTTTAGCTCTTATCTAAGGTTTTTTAACAGAGTAGTCACTGCAAATAAATGCTCGTGTTTTCATTTATTCGTCTGTTTTCTCGTCGTCATTACTGAAGTATGATAACTTATTCCAGAAGTTTTTGTTTCGTGAGTATTCAAACAGTTGAATAAATCTAGCAAAGTAGTTCTGAATAAATTACACGTTGTAAAACGTACAGTTGGTGCTGTAAAAGTCATTTGGATATCTTTCCTTCCGTACAAACTTCTTAAAACTTTTAATGGTTTTATATTACTGGCAGTAAAAAAACTTAACTTTACATTCGAGCGAATTAAGTTCCCCTGCCCTCGAAATATATACCGACATTTTCACTTTTCCAATTCAGGTCTGAATGAAAGGGGAAGTGTTTTATAGAGCTAATAATGGATTGAATTTTTACTGGCATGTACAAACCTTACAATGACGATTCTGAGCGTGACCTTATTTTCGCCGTAAAAAAACATGTGATTACATACGTTACTATCCACAGCTAATTTATTTTTTACGTTGGCTAAGTGCTATTTCTGAGAAATATAGTCTTTTCTTTCTGAATAAAGATATACCACTACTCAAAATTTTTTAGCACCTTTACCTACATCTATTTTTTCTTTATTTTATGTTTCATAACGCATATATTATATTCGCAAGTTTTTAATATGAATGAATGTAGATTTAATGTGATAATTCTGAAGTTAACTTAAATTCCGACTATTAAATATAATTTTATAGTTAAATTGTTTTCTGATTTTAATAGCCCTCATCACAGAGACTCGGATCGTGGAAGTCTTGGATATCATTTAGTATCTAACCTTTCTTGGAAAAATATGTCAATAAATTTTTGGTTGAAATGCTTTCGTAATTCGAATGTTGTCTATCTATACCTTATTTTGATGGAATATGAGTTTCCTGCGATTTTATAAAATGTTAAAAATACGTAATAAATATTTCAAGCACAAACAAAACACAATTTTTATTTAAATTGTACATTTTATATTTCATCTTATGTCAACAATACCTATATTCCTTAAATTTACTCAGAACAGGCTTACGTAACAGGATTCGACAAGCTTTTGTTATATATATATTATTTTTCTGATTATATGTATACAGTAAAAATCTTGCACCTATGGTCAGGGCTCGACTTAATAACGAACAGAATTAGGTCGATAACTTAAAAACCATAACAATTAGCATAGTCCTCTCGCAGACTTTTTTGGAGAAGATTTCATGCTCTACAAAAAAGTCTTAAAAGTTTCTTGATATCTTCAGTTGTTAAGCCTACGTCTGCAAAGAAATGGACAATTAAGGATATTTTTGCGATATTTCCCTTTTTTTGCGAACCTAGCTTTAACCGTATAAGATATCAATAAAACTTGTAAGATTTTTTTTGTAAAGCATGAAATTTTGTACAAAATATCGAGGATAGCACTATTCTAATGCTTTCATGGTTCATATGGTTTTCAAGTTCTGGAGCTAATTTTGTTCGTGACTAAGCCAATCACCGACCATAGGTCGGTTAATGGTTAAGTTAATGCTATGAGAGGATGTTGTTATAGCACTTTTCACTAATAAATATGTTAATAGACAATGTTATCACTAGTCGTATCTGAACTTTTAATTTTTACCTTTTTAAACTGTTGTAGAATTTTTCCGTATAGGATTATATTTATGTGACTAAGCACTGGATTTGTGATATATTAGTTCATTGAAAGATAAGAATAGAATTCTTCAATGTAATGCACCACCAAGTTTTATTTGATGACACAACTGTCTTTAGTAGATACTGAACTGAATAGCTGGTCTATTAGTTAGAGAAAATAAAGTGGTAACGTTTTATCGCAAGATAAATATAATAAGCCAGCTTTCGGACTTCGGACATTTTTTCTATATCAATATATTATAATGGATTGTTTTTACAAATAATTACATCCCAATTCATGTTTCTAAAATTGTAATTTGTCATGAAAATAATCAGTGTATCTGAAGCATGTATTTGTGTATATTACCTTGAAATTATTAAGAAAGGTCAGAGACGTGGCATAGGTACATACAATATAAAGTGTAGCGAAGTGGGTGAACAGAACTATCGATTCTAATGTTGGTGATACATGATGTTGAATATCACTTCACTTCTTGTTGATAGATTCAAATGATAGGTTTTTTGTTGCTCGGCGTGATATTTAAAGTCTTTAATTTATTACTTAATTAATTCGGGGAACCTGACAAGGCGGTGAAAGAATTTGATGACAATATTGTATAAGGTGGCTACGAATTTTAATAGAATAGGATAGAAGTTCTCTATTTAGCAAATTCTAATATACTTATACAGTTTATTTTCATACTTATCTATAACTTATCTAGTTATCGAGTTATTGAGAAAAATCTATGTTTTTAGTTTGGAGATATGTGAACAAAATGACAAAGAAAGTATTCAAATGATCAGGAGCTCGCGGAAATATTGGCACATTTGTCTGAGAGCGAAGACGATTTTGAAGAGGACGAGGATATTGATATAAATAAAATGCCACTACAACTGGAAGATGGAATAATGTTACTTCCAAATAATGTTAGAGGAGAAGACGAAGAAGAGGATGAGGTAGAAGAAAAAGGACGAGGAGGAGGACAGCAAGGAGATGGAGAAGACGAAGACGACGATTGTGTAAGTGGTAATGACGCTAATTATGAAGAAATAAGTGAAAAAGCCACAGTATTAGTGCAGGATCCTAAGCAAGTTGTCAAAGACTTGAAAAGGAAATATTCGAGTGTAGTTTGGAGAAAAAAACTTTAGTATTGGATGAAGATGTTACTACATTTAGAGGAAACGAATCATTGTCTAGTACTATCACTAACTTGACGACCCCTTTTACATATTTTAAATATTTCTTTGATGACACTTTTCTTGAAAGAATTGCAGATGAATCTAATTTATATTCAATTCAGATTGATCCCAGTATTTGCATATTTATGTCAATTGTACATATGCCACATGTGCGAAGTTACTGGTCGTCTACTTTGTGTTTTCCCCAATTAAAAAAGGAATAAGTCATAAAAGGTTTGAGCATATTCGACGATTTTTACATTTCAATAACAACACAACTATGGCACCGAGAGATAGTCCTAATCATGATCGTCTACATAAGTTGAGGCCTATTGTTGATTCATTTAACACAAAGTTTCAGTCAGTGCCTTTACAGAAGTACCTTTGTGTAGATGAACAAATATGTGCAACAAAAGCACGTCATTTTATGAAACAATACTTGCCGGCTAAACCAGGAGTAATATAACCGGGGTTATAAGCTATACGTTCTTTGTGGCGTAGATGGTTATTCTTACGGCTTTGAAATTTATACCGGAGCTGGAAGTTATGCAAAACCGTGTAAAGAAATTGAACCAGATTTAGGTTCTACTGCTAATGTTGTAGTTCATTTCAGTAGAATAATACAAAATAATGCAAATCATAGATTATATTTTAATAATTTCTATACATCATTCCCCCTTATGGTATATTTAGCTAAACGAGGCATATATTCATTAGGAACCGTTCGTCGTCCTAGAATACCAAACTGCAAACTGTCCACTGAAAAACAATTGAAAAGAGAAGGTTGTGGATGCTCATATGAGTACGTATGTAACGTTGACGGTGTTTCAGTTTCATCACTTGTTTGGATGGATAACAAACCCGTGACATTACTATCGACATACAAAGGTAAAATACCGACAACAAATGCCAAAAGGTGGGATAAAAACAGAAGAAACATGTTGATATTGAGTGTCCCGCAGTAATTTTTTTTTAATGTGTGGTGGGTGCTTAGTTGCAGTGACTCCGTAAGCTGTATTACTTGTCTGGCTATCACTGCAACTATGCGGTGTAGTTTGGTGTGTGTAAGTTGTGTTTAAATGGCTTTGTGACAGCATCTGCTTTTTGTCTGTTAATCACTTTGCTCCCAACAGCGAATGGCAAGTCGATCCGGGATTAAACTCTCTGAAAAAATGTCACCGTCCTTCCAGAGAATCGAATCCCGGCACCTATCGTCCTCTCACAACGATAGTCATCCGCCTAACCACTGCGACCATCGACCTCGAATATAATGCTCATATGGGAGGTGTAGATGCCATGGATAGTTTGATTGGGCTCCATAAGATACGCATGAGAACTAAAAATGGTGCATGAGATTATTTTACCACTTGTTGGACATGATTGTTGTAAATAGTTGGTTTCTGTACAGAAGAGTTTGTGATGAAAAAATGAAAAATGTCTATCACAGGCTGATATTTGAGCAGAGATTGCAGAGTGTCTATGTAAAGCGGGTATCTCACAGTTAACACCTAAAAGGGGAAGGTCAACACAAGATTCCGTCGAACACCTTATTCAAGACAAAAAGAACAAATATGCGACAACTAGCTATGTACCGCCGAAAGATGTGAGAATTGATGCTCATGCCCACTGGCCGATTCATGATAATATTAGACAAAGATGCAAAATGCCTAAGTGTTTTCTTACATAAAATGTAGAAACTGTGATGTGCACTTATGTTTAAATAAAAATAGTAATAGTTTCTTTACATTTCATACCAATTAAAGAATTGCACCTTTTGCCTATATGATACAATTAGTTTTTTCAAGAAATAAACTTTTTTCTTAAGTGTGGATTTTTAAAATTATTGCTTCCAATATTCAACCATATTTTTATACAACAAAAAAATTTTTCTATGAGAAATTAAGAAATCGCGCAGTGTAGGGATTAAGATGATTGAAAATTGTTTAACATATACAGAGCAGTTGAACAAAATTGTAGGTATGGAACAATCAAAGCCTTATACCTACTTTTGGAATAAAATGATGAGACTTTGCTTATGTCACTTTCTATTTGAACGTTTTTTTTTCCGACATACAAGGCGTCAAAGTTAATTTTTTTAAAACAATATTTATTAACATGCCCGGTATGTTTTGAGATATCACCTTCTGTATTATTTCTAGTAAAAAACTTAAAGAAGTAACAGAAAAAATAAGGGTGGTGCACCCTTTGACTCCCCACTTTTTTCTGGCGAACACTTATGGATTAGACAACCATTTTTTATAGTAAGTTCATGTTTTATCTAATCATTTTGCGTCTTGTAAAATTTCGCTTTTATGCTTACGAGATATTTTTACTTATTTGACACACATGACGATTTGTTTAAGAATTTCATTTATTTTAGTTTTACCAAAATGCTATCTATGTAATTTGTATTTTTCTACACCCGTCAAATGCAAGCAAATATTTTATTTTAAAAATATAAGCGTCTTGGCAAGGATTCGAACGATGAATCTTCCGTTCACCGGACGGACGTACTAAACAATTGAAATATTGCAATTGGTGCAATAAAATATTTGCTTGCATTTGACGGGTGTAGAAAAATACAAATTATAGGTATACGTCAAGAAACACTTCGTTGTTGCTATCTATGGTTTAATAAAATTATCGTATTAGTTGAAATAAACAACAGAAATGTATAGCTTCTATATTTTTGTTTAAATGAAAAATATAACTAATTAATCCTGATGTATTGGATAGGGATCAAAGTGTTGAATTTTTAGACTTAGTTTCTAGTTTTAATATGAATATTACGAACACGGAACCAACAAGAGAGACTGCATATAGTAGTACATGCATAGATCATTTTTTGATCAATTGTGATAACACTGACTATGATTCCATAGTAATTAAAGCCTTCCTTTCCGACCATCATGCTCAACTGGTGTGGTTAAACCCTTGCGAGATTGAGCATGTTGTCGTTTCCTGTATGCATCATTTTCTATTCATGTATTCTCCATTGCCACCGTATCTGAGTTCTGTGAAAGTCTAAATGATGTATCGTGGGATACGGTTTTGAGCCAAACTACAACTAATGACAGTTTCAAAGAATTCTCGAATATAATTTAACGTCACTTTGTAGCATGTTTTCTACTTGAATCGAAAAAAAAGTTAAATTTATCACCTTATGTGCTTCGGTTAAGAGAACATTTGTCTTTCTTATGTAATCTTTCCGTTCAATATCCAATATTCAAAGATAGCTTTTCTAAAGTAACCAAACTATACGCATTAGCATTACATGCACAGAAATGACGCGAAATCAATTATTGTATTAACAACTGGATAAACAAATCCAAAGCTGTATGGCGAATGATAACTGAAAATACATACGGCAAGAATAGTAATAAAAAGATCACTATAAAGCACGGTGAACAGCTCTTGCAAAACACCGACGCCGCCAATATGTTTAATAAGTATTTCGAATCCATACTTAACCAATTAAAAAATACTATGCCTAGAACGTATGCCAAATCTGAAAGTTGTAGCATTCCTTCATTACAGATCTCCGTTTATCTTGAACCCACAGCACCTAGCGAAATTGAACTTCATATACGCAATCAGCGTCATTCCAATGCGTCCGGATATGATAATATATCCAATCATATCTTTAAGCAAATGAAATGTTTCTCCAAACTATTAGAGGGTGTTGTCAGCGATAGTTTTTCAACCTTTTTTAGCGAATATAATGTTCTACATACTTTTCAACATAGTTTTCGGAGGCCGAGAAGCGGTGATACTGCTTTCGAAGTCTTTATTGACCCAATTTTAAGTTCACTTGATAAAAAATTAGTTTCAGTTGGCATATTTATCGATTCTACAAAGGCTGTGAGACTGTGTGAGCCATGAATTTTTATCGAATAAACTGCTAAAGTATGGTGTACGTGGTGCTTCTCTTGATTGGTTTCAGTCGTACCTCGGCGACAGATCACAGTTCGTAGAAATAAATGGTTCTGCTTCTAGTCGAGTTGCTATTGACGTGGGCGTTCCACAGGGATCGTTCCTGGGCCTCTTGCCATTTTTAGTTTACAAAAACGAATTAGCAGAGCACTTAAAAGATGATAATATCTTGGTAGTTAATTATGCGGACGATACGAATATTTTAATCACAGAAAGTAATGATGAGGTATTACCAGACAAAACTAACGCAGTTTTTGCTAAATTATTTCAATGGGCGTCTGATAACAAGCTGCATATTAACATAGATAAGACCGCAGCTATATTGTTCTGTACTCGAAAACGTTTAAACGTTGATATAGCGAATTTCCCAGTGCCGTTCTCAGATTCGGTAAGAATTAGTGGTTGCCACGTGTTTGACTTGGAAGCAGCATATCGAAGGCTTATCAAAGCAATCAAGCGCTAAAGAAACTTTTTCGGTATTCTGACTACGATATTTTAAAAACTTTTTATTTTGCGTCATTTCAGTCACTACTGAAGTATGGTATAAGGCACTGAGGACGTACAACGGATATCGGTCGCATATATTTGCTCCAAAAACAAGCTGTCAGAATTATTGCTGCTTAATATCACGTGATTCCTGTAGAGACGCTCTTAGGAATCTAGGTATCATGACTGTACATACATAGCCTGTATGTACGTACATGACTTAACTTTGTTATGCATATAAAAATCGCGCAAAGTTTAAAATGCCGGAGCAGCATAGCTCGTCCATATATCAGAAGCAAATGATGTATAAGCCAGCCAAAGCTTTTAGCAGTCTGCCAGCGGCGGTACAGAATGTTCCAGATTTCCTTAAATTTAAGTCGATAATTAAGGCACAAAGGTTTTTTTGAGTGCCCGTCGCCGATGGTTCCCTGATGGGTTTCTTTCTTGAGTGATGTATAAAGTGGACCAATTCGGAGCGAAAGCCGAGGCGTGATAGCGGTTCTTTTACTGTACGCTCCTTCAACATTATTATATATGTACACATAATACACTACTGCTACTATTATACATGCACACATGATGACCGTGGACAACATACTAAGTAATCGTATGTGCGATGGGGCACGCGGGAACAAATTCGTTAATCACGCCTCTGCTTTCGCTCCGAATTTGTCCACTCTACTGATGTATTTATGTATATCGTCTCTTTTAATATTTTTAGACGTAATAAGTTGACTTTTATCTACAGGGTTTCCACGGCCGAGTTGGACATAGGGAGAATACATATAAAATCGGTTTCCGGTGAATATTATCTCCCAAATACTACTTCATCCACATTTAAGTGCCAAATATTATAACTGGGTTAACAATGAACATTTCCACAATCATAGTACCAAGAAAGTCATTTTAATAAAGCAAAAAAAAATATTATTTTTAAACCCATTGTACGTGAATTCTTAATAAGGCTTTTAACACGTAAATTAGTGCAAGCGGCCGTGGCGCAGACGTTCACGCGACGCCTTAATAACGTAAGGCAGATATTGATTGGGGTTCGAATCCGAGAATCTTGATTAAGTTTTGTTGTTTATTTTGACAAATGATTCGTCGTTAGTAACAATTAAAAATCGAATAATATAATAACACGTGATCATTTTTGTTATTGTAAAAATTATTCATTATTTACCTTAACCCTCAAAAAATCGATTTTATAGTCTTCAAAATCTCTGATTTTTGTAGTGTTATTGAATTTGTAGCATTATTGTTGAAGTTAAAAAGTAAAAAATAAAACTAATCTGCCGGGATTTGAACCCTAAACAATCCGTGCATTTGCATCATTAAGCCGTTGCGTGAACCATTACCCCACGGTCGCTTGCACTAACTCAAGTGTTAAAAGCCTTATTAGGAATTCACGAACAATAGATTTAAAAATAATAATTTTTTGGCTGTATTAAAATGACTTTCTTTGTACTATGATTGTGGATATGTTCATTGTTAACCCAGTTATAATATGTGGCACTTAAATTTGAATGTATTTGTATTAGGGAAATAATATTCACCGAAAACCGATTTTATATGTATTCTCCCTATCCCCCACTTGGCCGTAGAAAGTATGGAAGTTATGAAAACTTAATTATTATAGTTTAATTAAAAATATTTCGATAAATAAAAGGATAAAGAATAAATAAAAGGATCATCATTCGAGTAGTGGGATCTATATTATAATATTCAACATGTTGGTTCAACATGTTGGTTAACATGTTGAATATTTCTCACCCTGCCAAGGATGGTAGTAGGAAGAATGACTATGAGACACATTCATGCTCCCTTCCGCTAGGGGTTGATTTAGGGGTAGAAAGGGGGTGGCATCCGCGTAAGCTCAAAGGCAACTATTTGAAAGGATTTTTTTATATGCAAAATGCCACCAAAATGCCACATTTTTTTAACACTCTGTATAATGTAAGCTTCATATATTATTTCTATTTTAAATGTACTCGTACTACAGTATTCGACACAGTACTGTATCCGGTATACATCCCTTGTATTTTACTTTTTGATATATGTCCTCTAAATAACACGAAACCACTTTTTAATTGTTCCATTAATCCCCACTAAGCAACTTCTAAGCCTTTTCCTTACACCAGCATAGTGTTAATAGATCCAAATTTTTTAAACTTCACTGTTTCTGTTATTTTTTGTGCTGGCATTAGATACGACATCTTTCACTGATTAAGGCAAGTTTCGGAGTCCAATGATGTCTTTATTACATCCAGCGACTTATGAATTGTAACTAAGCACGCGCCTTTATAATTTTTGGGTTGATTCCGTCTACTATTACGTCTCTCAATATGCTCTCAGTATTGTTTTTTTTATTAGTTGCTATAAATATCTAGCTAGATATCCATTATTCTAATGTAAAGTGAACATTTTCTATCAAACGCATTATGATGTCCAAGTCAATTTTGAGTTTTTCAACTTTTACAATGCGCTATTTCTCTATTATATTTAGCCGCTTCATTTGTTTGAATTGAATATGAATAAGTAAACAACGTCTGTCGCAATTATAAACATTTATGTTAGGTATACACATTAATAATGTTCACTCTTGTCATGCTACATTAGTGAACATGGAGTTCTGGGTCTGTGGGTTACTTATGTACTTCGGAAAGATTGTCGGCATACATCTAGTAGATCCTAATCTATATATATATTATATATAAAAGAGAAAGCCGTAATTAGTGACTACGCTTATAACTCAAGAACGCCTGGACCGATTTCGACGATTCGCACCAATTCGGACTGGTCTCCGGCCAAACAAGAAGAATACACAAGAAAATTCCCTAAATATCCCCGAAAAAAAAATTATCAAGAAAATTCATTTTATATGGAGTGATTTTACGACTCCATCTTTAGAATAGATGATGTTTATGTTTACGAACGTTGTGGCTATTTGTTTTACGGGTGGAATACGGGGGGCGGTACGGGACGGGCGAGACTCGGGGGGCGGTACGGGACGGGCGGGACTCGGGGGGTGGTACGAGACGGGCGGGATACGAGGGGTGGTATCCGTAACAACTAAATCAATACTTTTCTAGGCAGAACAAAGTCTGCTGGGCCAGCTAGTTATTTATAATGCTGTTAAACATCATTGCGTATATACATATGCATACCTACATACCGCGAACTCTTTATCGCATAGACACATTTTGTGTAGGAGAATACTGTTAACATCAGCATCTTATTTCGATCTAGCGATGCGGTCATATACTCTCATGTAATGGTGCTCATCTAACTCTTATAGTGTTCATTACTAGCGCTACTTTCATTTAAACCAGATTATCTCATTAAACATTATATAACTCATAAAAGTGTATGAAAATTTTATGATCTGAGGAGACGAAATTAATGAGTTTCGTACATTAGAACCGCTAAGCCATAAAAATGTTAATTCTATAGTTCTTGTGTCATATAGTGAATATGCATAAATTTCAACACGAATTTCGCCAAAACATTACGACACAACATATGACCTAGGATATTGCAATAAACCATCCATCAGCGTAAAATGCATTTATGTAACGTAAAATTTTCATGTGTTGGCACTCTTTGCGACAAATGGGGATTTCTGCATAATTTACGGTTGCATCGCCCCAACTGCAAATTCTCCAGCGGTTGGATTAATATTTATAAGCAATATCCTGAGTTAAAGATTAATCTTTCATTCCTTCGTGTTGCGTTTATTTCTTCCATTATTTCCGGCGCAATAGATTTATGTATTTTACTAAATGCTACCTATTTTGGATATGTGACAATTTTACAACGGTTTCTTGTTATACGACGAAGACGTAAATTTATTATTATACCCGGCGATTACTGGATTTTACCTTTACATTATCATTATACAGTTTCCACATTGTAATGACACCGAGTAATTAAAATGTTTATTTGACGCACCTGATCTAAACGTTCGCCCAGATATCGTACTTAAGTGTATGCTGCAGTTTAACAAACAATTTTATAAATTTTCATTGCGTTTCTAATTTTTCAAAGCATTGAAAAATGTATCTGCTACGGAAAAATGGAACAAATCGACGTAGTTCTTCCGCTGGAGATTTTTTATGACAATATTTGTTATTGGTGAATATCTCTGGACTGGCAAAAACAAAAGTTTGTTCTTTTCGAATAAAGTACACTGTCGGAGTTATTTAAATTCCAAAATACATATTCCGGATAAGGTAAATGAAGATGCTGTTTAATGACATAAGTATTTCACAATATTTAGTGACTTAAATACTCGTCTATGTATAAATTTATCAAAAATAGCACGAATAGTAAAATATATAAGTGGAATTTCCTAGATAACAGAAAGCTTATTTTATTACCCGTGATAAAAGGCAGCTATTTTACTGAAATGTATCTACGTTATATTATCGTCTATATCCGCGGTCGGGAAACGTAAACATTCACTTACATCCGCTCAAGAGGGGTTCCCACTCTTATCCCGTTAGCGGAGAGGAAAGGCCGTGCTACGCGCTGATTGGCTCATGTGAATACGTGCACTATCGGGTGGTGGACGCCGAGCGGATATAAATGAGCGCTATGGTGCGGATATGAATTAGGGTGGTTATAAGTGAGCGCGGAGATAAGCGAGGTTCCAGTGTATATGCATACCGGTTGTTAGAAGTAGCGAACCTTCTTATTGTCTCAAGCACGGTCTTATTGCCACCACTTGCTAATTTTTATTTTATTACTAACAATCCACTTTTCAGGTTGACAGTAGAACCTAGTGGAACGTAGTTTCAGAAACAGTTCTATTCTAAAAAACGTATGATTAACTCTGTTTTAATTGTGTTACGTTACGGAATATTTGTATATGTATTTCCAGTTTCAAACAATTCTCTGAAAGGTACGGTACAATATAGTTTGGTTATGAAGTTATTTTCAAAATAAACTTACATTACAGATTATTTTTTATATGTTCAATTACATAGCCATTGGCTTTTGTCAACTTAACTTACATAAAAAATCACAATTTTATTAAAAGTAGATCAAAATAACATTTTACATGTAAGACAAACAGTTTTAAAATAAGTTTTTATATATTTTATTTGTAAAATTCGATAATATTGTTCTTTTTGTTCCGTGGTGGCAAAAATATATTCCGTTATTTTATCTAAGGTACGTATGAGGTATGTACTATCGCGAGCATTTTGAACGACTCAAACTGCCATAAAACGTATCTATTGTAGGCTTTCCTTACTTGGAGCAATATTCAGGTAAATATAACTGGGCAACTGTAATAAGCCGTATAGCCGCAGGCCGAAGGGTAGACACTATTTAAAAGAAATCTAAGCGAAAAGAATTATGAATATATTTGACATGAATATGATGTATTGAGCGAAGAGGTAGACCGTACTCAAGTTAATTGAATAAGAGAAAATGTCATCATTTTTCTCAGCGAAAATATTTATCTAACAACAATTATTGCAAAAATTATAAACTTACAGATTAGGACACGTAATTCTGGAAAGAATTTAATATTATTTTATTAGTATGTGGTCAATGTTTTAATTAAAACAGCCAATAGTAGATAACGTATAGAAATATTATGTGATTAACGTCTTTTTACAAGAAGTCTCAAATTAAACGAGGTGTACTTCTAATACTAAAATATCTATTATTTCTTAGCATTTTGTGAAATTTTATTTAATATGTCGGTTTTAATTGAAATAGTACTTATAATTTACTGACATTAACAATACAAAATTTGATGAAGAAATATAGTAGTTTATAGATGCACGTTATGGTTATATAAAAGAAGATTAATGATAAAATTTGTCGGTGTTTGTTTTACCGGATTCTTAAGAACTTTAAACGTTTGTATAAATACGACAGTTATATTAATTTAATAAGAATTTAAAGCCAATAATAGTTATTTCTTAGAACAATTTGCACTACTGAAGTAAATTCAATATAATTTCTTAATGTAGAACTAGTTGTCAACCGTTAACTACCTGGAAAATGTTTAATTTATAAAGCCCAGTCAGGTGCCGTGCAATACGTTTTCAATTGTCTCGTCCAATAAAATGTTCCTAAATCAACTGATAATTACCTTAGATATATTTCGCCCTATTAAAAAATTAACATATATTCAGAAATAAATATTTCTTTAAATTGATATTTAATTTTTATCATTTCTTAATGTTTTGCAAGCATTGTTTTCCTTCATCAGATTTCCTATAAACGCAATAGTAATATTATATATAAAAATATATTTTAAACTTGCACTGCGTATGAATTTTCTAGACATAATATCAAACAGAGCGAATTTCGTCAATAAATACGAATCATATGTAGGATGTATTACAATCGTCACAGGATATATAATTTATTGCGAATCTTTCTACCTGCTTGTTATCGACCCCTATTTACAGTCGCCCAGTGCTACTTCTCAAATGTTTCGAGTAGCTGTATACGGCCATAACGCTTGAAGTTTGAGTCGTTTAAAATGCTCGCGATAGTACATCTAAATAGTTTGTGAGGCGGGTGAAGGGATGAAAGAAGGAGTCAAGTTTTGTGAAGTAAATAATATTCCTACGGTCAAATTTACTTGTACCTTTGTAGTAGGTACCTAGTATTTGCCACAATTAGTGAAATACGTGTTTCAAATTCAAACCCTTAGATCGTGACAAAGTTGGTATAGGAGAATATAATATAATATTTCTGTGGTCAAATTTAGTTGAACTTTAGTGCTCTTTGATTAAAATAATGAAACATGTGTTTCGGTGTTTTTTGAAATTCATCCCTTTGTTTATGTAATGAATAATATTTTTATGGTCAAATTCACTTGAAACTTGCCAGTAATGCTCTCTGATACAATTAATGGAACACGATTTTCGGCGTTTTAAAATTCAACCACTAAGAAGAGTGGCGACATTTGCATGGGAAATAATATTATATACTGTTTGTACATTTTGTTGATGTATACATGAACGATAGATGACAATATATAAAGTTTATTAAACTGAGAAAACGGTACAAAGCTTATAATCCATGCGAGTGATGCCGCTGGTAGGAAAAACAATTGAAATGTGACGTATAAATGTGCTAGTAGTCTGTTTTACATTTTAGATATTGTTTGATCTATTTTTTATATATTGTCTTTAAATTGAATTAAATCGCGGAAGTTACACATTCACACAAATGATCTTTATTGTAGATATAATAACACCAATCCATACCATACTAGAAGTAGATAAAGTGCAGTCAATTTGTACATACATCTGCATTTAGAACTCCCAATGCTGCCTGCTTCTGTGATCCTAGGTAATCAGGAACTTGCCAACAACGAACTTATATTTTAACCCTTTAGTTGGGTTGCTACATCAATCGAAGATACATAATATCAGGTTTCAGAGACACACTATTAGGGAAGCAGCCAAATAAAACTAGTAATTCCTAATTACTGTCTAAGCTTTCGTAAAATTTATTTACTTCATCAGAGACACAAGCTAGAAGACACAGTACAAATAAGATATACTTCTATGATGTATTACAATTAAATTACTTACATCGGAATAATAAGACAAGCCATCAAAAAAAAAATCGATGGTCATCCACACAGTGAAGCGGTGAACACTCCATTTTGTATGAATACACACTTGATAAAATGACTGGGAAGTGATTTATACAATAAGTTTACGATTAACATAACAATTTAAAAACTTTAATCTTAAAAACGACGTATATGTCTTAAGAGGTTAAGGCGAATGCATTTACGCGCTAAAATCCGGCGAGAATCAGCTGATTGTCGCAGAGTCAGTCATACCAACATGAATTCCCCTAAATCGGACTAAATAAAGCACGGTGAATAATATACACCGATGTGTAAAAGTAAACGTTATGTGTTGCGATAATCAGCTGATTCTCGCCGGATTTTAGCGCGTAAATGCATTCGCCTTAACCTCTTAAGACATATACGTCGTTTTTAAGATTAAAGTTTTTAAATTGTTATGTTAATCTTAAACTTATTGTATAAATCACTTCCCAGTCATTTTATCAAGTGTGTATTCATGCAAAATGGAGTGTTCACCGCTTCACTGTGAGGATGACCATCGATTTATTTTGATGGCTTGTCTTATTATTCCGATGTAAGTAAGTAGTTTAATTGTAATACATCATAGAAGTATATCTTATTTGTACTGTGTCTTCTAGTTTGTGTCTCTGATGAAGTAAATAAATTTTACGAAAGCTTAGACATCAGTAATACGGAATTACTAGTTTTATTTGGCTGCTTCCCCAATAATGTGTCTCTGAAACTTAACGTTGTACAGCCAGTACTTCCACCTCTCATACATATCTGTTGCCTGTTGTCTGAATGTAAAAAGGAGGCAGGCATACCAATGTAAGAGATGAAATGTTCGCTTGCAGTCCAATATTGTTTAAATTAAATTTATGTTATGAAGAGAATATTTATATTACCATAGAACAGTCTCTCAAAACTGTCACATAATAATAAATTACCCGGCTTTAGCAGTAGCAAAATTAAGCAAAACCAGATAATAAAGAAGAATGTTTATTTTAACTGACATAATAATATATACCTAGACATATTATGTGGCACAGCATAAACCATGCCTTTAATGAATAAAGTAGTTGCATTTACATGCTAATATAAAAACTAGAAGACGTTAAAAACTTATTCTGTCTTACGGTAATTAGGGCCAGGACTAATTTGCACTCATATTCTTCCTTGCACTAATTCTGTTTCTTCAATTACTTCACCGTTTACTTACTTCCTAGTGAAAGAAGGAATTATTTCGCGC
>CM043016.1:101545261-101694734 GCA_023690525.1 Holotrichia oblita | reverse complement strand
GTAGTGTAGTCGGTTGTTGATTTGGGTGTGTCCATGGGGTTAGGCGTGAAGATGAGGATGTGTAAGAATTGGTGAATAACCACAAAGAAGAACTTTACCTTGAAGACCTTCACTTACAAGTGCAACAATCAAGTTGGAAGAAGTTATTCAGCTGATGATGAGAGAGAGGGAGACTTTGTTATTCTTCAAAAATTATGGAGATTCTCTCCATGTGGGGTGAAGTACAGAGATTTGTAGAGGAAAATCATCCAGACAAAACTATTGTAGACCGTGTCTGCAACTTGTTTTACGATACTATACTGTCCCATTTTAGACAACGTATCTTAAAGAGATTTACGAAACAAACCTAGATTTTGGGCAGCAAGTTGTGCAACCTGGGTTATTTGACCTTGAAGTCGGTCCTACTATAAATAAAGGTTGGGGTTGACACACTGAATGCCGTATTGACTGAAAATTTTTTTTATAATATTTTCTTATATTCATTTTATACTTCATTTATAAGCTTATGTTGTATTTTGATTTGGTTATTTTCACTGGTTGTCATGAAGTTGACGATTATATACGAAAAATGTATAACATGTTTTGGTATGACGTTTATGAGTTATGCAAAGTGATTAAATAGATTAAAAACATGTACAGTTATTATGTATGAAGTGACCTACCTACTATACGAATAAAGATATATTACACATTCGAAAAATTTAAAATTCTTGTGGTAGTAACAATAATTCGTATATTGGTAGTTATCGGACATAATTATTCATACCACATGAATTATTTGTCATGGTTTTCGCCTTATTTACGAAAACGAGGTATCACTGTACTTCAATATCTACGATCTGACCACAGGTAATTGCGAATACTAGTTAGTTATATACACATGGTTATCATGCGTATTGTCAGGATATTACCTTCGGACGAGTTTAATAGATAATCGTTATTTATAGTAGTTATGTTAGTAAAACTCAGTTATTTGTTGTAATGTGCTGTTTTTTGATGAAGTCAATTGCGTTGCTCTACTTGGGCCGCTACTGGCTTCACATTCACGAAAGTCACAAGCAGTCACATTGATTTCACTGTATTTGCACCATTATTATCAGTTGTCAATGCATATGCACAATTTGCAACAGAATTAGTTATCGAATTTAATTATATTATCTGTTGACTGGATATAATGAAAGCAATTTTTGCTTCATAAATCCTTTGTAAAACATATAGTTAACAATGTAATATTTAGAATTTGGTATTTAGTTTCAAATTATTAATTTATCATAAATTCAGAAAATGTAACTATAGATGAATTCCGTTTTACACTTATATTGTGTAGGTAATAGATAAATGATATCTATTCTTTTATATTTACAATACATACCTACAAATATTACATATTATTTTAGAATTACTGGGAATAAGATTATATATTGACGTAAATAACATACTAAGATTTTGTTATAAACATAATAGACCGTATGTTAACGGACTTACTCGTAAAACCCTAGGAATTATGGATGTACACATGCGCGTTAGAAATATTAAATTCTGGCAATATCATAAAAGTGTATATACAAATAAATTATGTTGAATATGTTTAAGTTCACACAATACACCCCACCACGACATTTACGTAAATAGAAAAACTGAATTATTGATGTTGAGTATTTTTTTGAATTTAAAATTTGTCGCCTGTGCGGTTTAAATGCAATCAATACCAGGTATATAACAGTGGAGAGGTTATTTTGAGTTATGTTTAAGTCCCTAAATATTATCCATTCACTTGTTCAAATCTTAAAATTTTTTGACTTGTAATTTAACAGTGCAAATGTAAATTTGCAACAGATTATGTGGGGTTATGTTGCAAATTAAATTTTTATTTCTACAAAACAAGAGTTTCTTTTTATTCTGTAGGAGTACTTAACTATGTAGAATTACAAATTTTTACATAAAATGAAAATTAGTTGGAAAATTAAAAAGTTGCAATTCAAGTTACCATAAAAAGTGTATTGAAATTTTAATTTTACCTTAATCAGTATACTATTTTGTATCAATTCTGTAGCTAAGGGTTTAGTTATACCTTCAAATGTAAATAGAATTTAGCCTTTCTAAATGGCGCTATTACGACTTCAAAGAATCATTTATAAAATTTTATTGATTTAGTATTATACATTAACACCGCGTATAATAGAACTATATTTTATTACCATATAAAATATAATAATATGTCGAATAGAAAATGTACATTCTAAGAATCCTACTTCCACTAGCATATATTTTACGAATTCAAATTTGATACATTAATAAAGTATGCAGTATTTAGAATTATTATTAAATATGCGTTGTACTGTTTGCATAATGACCATTTTTACTTATACATAGTAATCTGGTAATTTTGTAGTTAACATTCAGAATAAGGTTCATGTATTTGCAATGTATTATATTTATAATTAATGATTACTAATTTATATTGGCAGTGTTTTATGAATTGTACGATTTTATAAAACGTTTTTGTGGTTGTAGTATTATGGTTTTTTTGAATAAAATTACAATTCGAATTTTTCTGTGTTATTGCATTTTTTAGGCTTAATAATTAAAAATGATCACGAAGCTTTATTTGCATTTATTGAATTAAAGTTATGACTTATTTAAAATAGTCACAGAATAAGTACAAAGTTGTTATGGTAAATTAACAATTAAAATAAAACAAGATGTTTCTTTAATCAGTCTGCAGGAATTTTAGTGTAGAATTAAATCAATTTTTACATGGTGGTAAAATTATATGGTAAAATTTGTGATATCAATTTTTATTTTACCAAATGCTATTGAACAAGATTAGAAAAATGGTTATCCCAAGTATACTATTTTGTATGGAGTTTATGTAGCTAAGGGCTTTATTTGTTTGGTGAATATAATGTAATTCGCTTAAAATGCTAGGTTAACAAGATAATCCAGAATGGTCATCCATTTTAATATAAGGCCTGGACTATATATTAAAGCTTTTTGCGATGGCCTTATAAGTCTTACAAAGTTATAAAATGCAGTTGTCGCATATAGAGAATACATTTCTAAAAATCCTAGTCTTACACTAGCATATATTTTAGGAGAAATTCAAAAATTTGAATATATTATTAGAAGTATTAAGTAAAATGATTAGAATGATAGAAATGAAAATATTCACGGTATTGCTAATGAGTAGATTGTACTTATACACAAACTGTGGAATACCTTGTTGTTGATGCAGCAAATAGGTATGTATTTTACAAATGTATTATATTTGTAATAAATAAACAAAAGGGTGTAACTTGTTTGCTGTAATGTGGCGATTTGGTTTTTATAATTACATTTTCCGAAATTAAATAGCATTTTTGTTGAATGTAGTACAAATCTTCTATTTAATAATTAAAAACATTTGAGCTATTTATGTGCTGCCTGTTGTCTATTCGTTGCATTAAAGTTCCTTGGTCAGGTGGGTAGAATAAACTGTTCAGTACAAATTAATAACTAATACAGGCAATAGAGATGCAATTATTCTAGACATAACATGCATATATGAATAGCATAAGATATTTATATGTTGTATATCAATTTATTCCATTTTACCAAATGCTTCGATAGATTATAAAATCAGATCCCAATGTCTACTCATCTATGGAGTAGCCAGTATTGGATTTATGTTGTTTTTAAATACAGTCGTGTTCGTTAAAATGGCGCTGTTATATTTCTTAAAATCCTGAATCTAACTTAAAAAAACATGCATAATCTATGTAGGTAAATATTACTCTCTAGATATGGAAAAATAATATAAATTCTGAGAGTAAATAATATCTAATTTGTTAATTTAGAAATCTTTATTATCTGCACTAGTAATGGCCGATCTCGCCGGCAGTTCTTAAACTTTAATGGCCGTTTGCACGGCATTGTTTAAGCGCAGCTTGCCATTAAAAGCGAATTCACACTTATGCAATTTCTCTCAGTAATGGGGCCGTTCCGGAATTTTTTTTTGTATTTATTTCTTAAAGTATACATTAAATTATAGTGTCTACGTATTTTCTTTTTCTTTATATTATTAATAAATATGCCAAGAAAAAATATCAAAGTTTGAATTTTGGATTTACCGAATTTATGACGTGATAATGGTAAATTGACAGAGAAGCTTGCCAAAAGTATGATATGAAAAGAGATAGAAATAACATCAAATGTTTTCTTAATCAGAAATGTAATCATTTTTTTTGTTAGCTACGTAAATGTCAAATGAAAGCAACCTCCTGTCTATCTGTATTGTGTCATAGTATTTATTTTCATATTTGTTTGACATCACTCACATTTCTGTCAACCAATCACACAGTTGGAATTCCTTAGCCAATGACATTCGTTTTATAGCGAAAAAATCACGTGTGAATTTTACGTGTGATAAAATCACTTGTGGTTTTATCAATACCAATGGAGTACTGTCAAAACGGCTCATTTTATTATTTTTTTTGTTTCCTTTTACTCTGAGTTACCAGCCAAATACATGCCAAAATGAACACAACCTAAGAGAGTAAATTACGAAAATATCCGATAACTGCGGAACTTACTAATAGCAAACTACATTGCACAATTTTGTTCGTTATATAGTCTTTTTAAATACGTTGTATTTTGAATTTACCTGAGCATATACAAAACCCGCGAAAACGTCTCCGAATAATGAACTGTTTTTACGCTTAGGGATATTTTTGTTTGTCACTTTAGATGTCGCAAAAAAAAGATAGAGCGCGGATAATTTGAAATTGAGCACTTTTGTCCGACAAATCCCGGATGACGGTAGTTTATCATAAGTAATATAACAAGTGACCAAGATTTTCCGATAAAAATCATATTTGTAAGTGCTTGTTGAGATAATAATTTCACGAGCCAAAAGCTTGAAATTATTTAAGATCAACAAGCACGAACAAATTATCCAAATCAATACAAAAGAAAAATCTTGATCCGGGGTATTTATATATAACGAACAAAAGTGCAATGTAGTTTGCTATTAGTATTCCGCAGTTATCGGATATTTTCGTAATTTACTCTCTTAGGTTGTGTTCATTTTGATGTATTTGGCTAAAGAGTGAAACAAAAAAAAATATAAAATGAGCCGTTTAAAATTTTGCTGAAATATCAACTGAAATGAGCAATTTTTTGTAAATTTACCTGAGCATATACAAAACCCGCGAAAACGTCTCCGAATAAAACTGTTTTTACGCTTAGGGTTATTTTTGTTTGTCACTTTAGATGTCGCAAAAAAGATAAAATTTTAACACGCATATAGTCTCCCATGTACCACTATAACTATGAATATTAAGATCATACTGCAATGACATTAATATTCCTTTGCTTATAACCATCTGAACATTTCCATAACGTCAATTTTTTTAAATGTCGCACTTTGTCTTAACAAAATAGAAAACAATGAAATATTGTCATTTCAGGGGTAATATCGGACATGCCTAGAAAACACCTCCACAAGTTGGGGACTCTCCACAGACGAAATTATTATCAGCCTGACAATATAGAACAAGCGTTGCTTGCCGTTGTGGATGGTCAATATTCTTTTAATCATTTTCCTTTGGATATTTATTTGTTTATTAATGAATAGAATGGTTTAACCTTCATAATTTGTGACGTTTAATATTTAAGTTTCAGATTACCTTAATTTATTAAAATTTTATTTTTTTGTCATATAAAGTCCGATAAAGGTGTTCAGAAGGTAGAATATAGAACGAATTGCCAGAATTGCACAAATTTCCTCAGAAAATCCTCATGTCCAATATTACCCCAAACACCGGGTCACACACATTCTGATTGAGATACAACGGGAAATCTGTAATTTTCGTCCGATATATCCTCCGATGACGGTATCGTGTTGTTATTGTATGCGGTGTGCTTAGAGTTTTCAGTTTTAATTTGGGTATTTTTTTTTTACATTATCACCTTTGGAATCGTCGTTTATTTTTATTTGAATCTTTGATATCAATTAATCATGAAATGTTTTGTACCTCCTTGCAAGAATAATTTTAAAATCAATCCGGAAAAACGTCTTTATTTCCAACATATGTTACAAAAAAATCAAAAGTGTTTTATATTAATATTAACGGGTTATTTAACGGGTCGATGGCCGCAGTGGTTAGGCGGCTGACTATTGTTGTGAGAGGACGATAGGTGCCGGGGTTCAATTCTCTGGAGGGACGGTGACATTTTTTCAGGGAGTTTAATCCCGATCGACTTGCCATTCGCTGTTGGGAGCAAAGTGATTAACAGCGCGGCATCATAAAAGGCGATATGATGCTGTCACAAAGCCATTTAAACACAACTTACACACTATACTGCACCGCAAGAGTTGCAGTGATAGCCAGACAAGTAATACAGCTTACGGAGTCACTGCAACTAAGCACTCACCACACATAAAAAAAAAAAAAAATAAAAAAATAATGAAGTGGCGGAGTTCAGATGCGTCACTAACAGTTGACATCTGCTCTTCCACTCAACCATTCTATCTAAACCTAACGCCTAAACCCAAAAAGAGAGTAGTTACATGTGCCAAAAATGGGTGTACTTCAGGGATAGTTTTTGTGCATATCTTCATTTGTTTAGGACGTTTTGGTTTATAATTAGTTATAATTTCGCTAATTCACTTCTCATGCCCTGGTTTAGCTACGTCTAGATGGTTTTCTATATTACATAATTAGAAACATCTCGTCTGGCACAATTTGGATGTCGGCTTTAAGAATGGGTCACTGAGTTTTCCTACGGACGCGAATTTCTCTGTTTTTATTGGCGCATTTCCTAATCCTTTTACCAAACCAAAGGATTATCAAACGTTGGCGCTCCCATCTGCAGCTAACTCCTGGCTTTTAACAAGTTTAGATTACTTCCGGTGTCAATGATTTCTTGTATAGAATGACCATTATAGCAAGAATATATTATCACGAAGAGGATTGCCTTCTCCCTGAACGAAGCATGTTCGCCAATTTTCTTCATTTCATGTAGATGCTGTGCCTGTTTGCTTGCAATGTAACCAAAATCATTTCAATTTCGTTCATGGTTAACAAATATTGAGTAAACGTTACATTGTTTTTTTTACGTGTTGACAGCATCATATGCAATATAGCACTATTAACTATTAACGGCTTTTCCAAATTCTCGCTTTATTTATACGTTTTTACATTCCGTATTTCAGTACATAAAAAGTACGCATTAAAAACTGAAAGTTCTTTCATTTGATTGCACAACATAAATGTGGGTGTTTCATAATATATGCGCAGGACTTTAGGATGTGATAGCTTGTCCAAAAATTTGAAAAAAAAGTTTCTATCAACTTTCTAAAATGCACCATTTTCGAAATACAGGGTGTTGAAATTTAATTTAAAAAAATCGTTTTTTGGAAATGTCTCCGGAACGGTTTATCGTAAAGAAAACAGTTTTTGTAACCATTTTCTACTTATAATAAGCTAAGTCGTGTGCGAGAAATTTTTTTAAGTTATAAATGGTAAAGATTTTGAAGGGGTAGTGGTTGTTTTTCTTCCCAACTTTTACGCCACTCGAAAAAGTACGGTTTTGAGACGCCCATTTGAACCGCCAATGTTTTCTACACAAAAAAGATACTGTTGGTCATAAGTTCTAAAGTTGACCGTTTTCGAGAAAAATCAACTTTTATGTTGTTAACGTTTGCTTTTCTTACTTGTTCTAATGTTTTAGTAAAATAAAACTTTTATTTCAAAAAATTTACCATGTTTTTCAACATAAAAGTTGATTTTTCTCGAAAACGGTCAACTTTAGACTTTTTTAACTTTTAACGGTTAATTTAAAAATCGTGCGTTATTGCAAATATGATATTTTTCGACGAAGATAAGGACGATGCTTTGTTTGGAGAAGATTTGGAAGTTTTGGACGTAATTGATTTTGGTTTCCCCAGAAGAATATACCATATACAGGGTGTAACAATAGTGCGATATTCTTCTGTGTAGTTAAGCGGCCCTCAAGTTAAGCGAAGCTTTATTACAAAACTGTACAAACGGGCATAAGTAGTGCTTAAAACGTTAAGTATCACTATCATCAGTGGTTTTTAATTTACACATCTAATGTCGAAATAAAATGAATTAAACTCATTTATTGTTTCTGCATATTTTGACCAGCGTATTCCCACTAGAAATTATTCAACTTCGTACGCATTTTAAGGTGGTACTTCAACCAAAAACCACAAAATTCTCAGTTATTTCACTGTGAATTACAAAATGAAATACTATTTAGTTACTTTCTCACGCAACATCATTTTAAAATATCAAACAAATTTTATTTTACAAGGGTTACATCTAACGTGATAGATATAAGCTAATCTATCGGTCTAAAATATAGAGGGCTGAACTAGTCCAATTTTAAACCTTGACGGTCAGTGCCATTGGTATGACCTTGGCGGTTCGAACAGATGTTCACAATATCAATTCAAATAATTTTTTTAGTATGCTGTGTACTGGTTGCTATGACAACCACAGATTTAGCACGTTCACAACCACGAAAATTTATACCTGACCTCTGTGAATCATTTAAGTCTAAGATGTGACTTAAAGTAGATGGTGCATCTAAACAGGAAAATAAGTACTGCTTAAACTAAGGATTTATTTATATTTTGTACGATTTAAGTAGTGTCGGTGAGATCAGCCATAACTAATTTTTACTTCAATTCTTATTCTTTTTACTAACATTACATTTACTAACATTTTGTTCTTTGGTATTTATCCTTAATAATGACTATAACGTCGCGACATAGGCTCCACTACTGAATGGAATGGACTTCTGTGCATCTCGACACGATTCCCACAACTGATTTGTATTCTGTGGTTCAGCTACTGAAATAGTCTTTTTTATATTTGCTTATAAGTGCTCAATTGAGTTTAGGTTTAGGGATAGTGCAGATCAGATCACTAAAGTGAAATTATTGTTCATAATCTATTTTTTAGCTTTGCTAAATGTGTTTGTGTTTTAGAAATATTCTTTTAACCGTAGTAAATTAGTTTAGAAAACGTTTATTCTCAACTTCATCTCAACATTACCAACTTGGAAAGATGTTAAGAATAAATGAATTTACTACGATTAAGCGAATAAATTCGCCATAAAGTCAGCTGATTACTGGTAGATATTTACCGGTACAATTTTCCAAAACGTCTATAGTAATACAGCTGTCAACATCCAAAATGCCGTCAATTTTGACTACTTGTCCAACACCATCCCAAGAAATACGGCCGCCATATGTAATCTCTTCTTTTTGTGAGTAGGTACTTACTTACTCTGGTAGTTGGGATATACTGACATGTTGCTTAGATCCATGAGTGCCAAACAAAACAATGTTGCATTAATCGTTCCTTAATATATTGCCCCATACTAATGGTCATGTTGTAGAAACATTGATAAGTCAGCGGTAGGTACTGAATAGTGAAGTAGTGTAGTGAATACCTACACTGTAAGTATTGTACCATTGGCGTGATGGACTCTCAATGCGATACCTCACTCATCGTTACTTACAGATGTGGTAAGTGAACACGCCCAATTTGATTATGATATTTTCATGTAACACACTGCTATTTTAACGTACATGACTGTATATGAGTGATTGTGAATAAAGTTAACACATGTAATATATGAAACCAATACCCCTTATTACAAACTGTAATAATACACAATGTCTAAAGTTAAGTATTCACCATTGCTAACTTTGTTATTATTAAAGCTATGAAGTTGGTTAAATTAGCAAGTCGGTGATATTTTCTATTTTGGGAGTGATTGTGGAAAAAGAACACTTTTTGTAAATGGAACGCTCTGTATATTCATAGATATTCTTAATGAAAACAATATTTTGAACAAAAGATTATTACTAAACTTGGTAAATTCGTTGCACATGCCAGCGAGTTACGCATGGAAATTTTGCATTTAATTTAAACGACGAAAAAAATGTACGCACCACCATTGGACGGTTAAGTGAGCTTACCGATCGTGGCATATTTATATACGGCACGACCGCGCACTAATTTGCAATTCAAGTTATTTAGTTAGTTAAGTATTCTTCGGCCGTACGGAAACTGAATTTTGTGAAATAAATAATCATATGTTTTTCTAGAACTTGAGCGTAGGTTTTCACGACTGTCATTTTCCGCTTTCGAGTCTTCCGAATGTTGTTGCATAGATAAATTCACAGTTTACCTTTTGATCATGCTGTCAGTTTCGTTAGAAGATTTCTAAAGAGTGATGTGGTTGTCTTCTGCTCCTCATTATATATCTTAGTTTTTCTTTGCTTTGCCGATTCGTGGCTGTTACAGTTCGATGAGCTGCATCTGTTTAGGTCCTGTGGTTATGTCGACGTTCTTGTATAGTTGTTAGTTAGTTGTTGCTCAGTTTGTACCCCATGGGACTGTGTAGTTGTCGCTAAGACTTTTTTAATGTTGCTGTAATTTATGCGATGGTCCTCGTTTTGAAATAAGTGTTCAGCTACTGCAGACCTTACAGTATGTCCACGTTGGGTATTCCGTCGGAGTTTCTTAATTCTACACTGGATACTCTTTCCTGTCTGTCCGATATAACTTTTCCCACAATTGCATAGAAGTTTGTATATGCCTTTGGTGTATACCAAATAAGCAATACTTTTTGCGTTTATACAAAAAATTGCACAGTAATGAATCCGCATTTAAGAAGGATAGAGAGAGTAAGGTTTGAGCCACTAAAGTAAAAGTAAGCACGCTAGTTTATTTAAAAATATTTCTCGAAAAATCTATCAAACATAGAAGATATTATTATAAACGGGAAAAGTATTTCTTGTTTGGTACGGGACATTTCGGAAATGTATTTTGATAATACTGCAATGCTGCTACTGATTTTTTTCGACAAATTACATGTACCTCCACACACTGTTTTCAAATATGTAGTGAAGCAATATATACTATATGTATACATGTTTTAGGATAATAAAATGTGTAAATACAATATTTTATCGGCACTTATGTAATTGGATTATTTATGGCGAAATTGTTGACGTCCACAATGAATTTTTCATTTGTGATGGCCATTGCCCAGACGAAAATTTCCTATACCAAGAGCAGTTGACAGACGGAGTAACTTTTAGCAAAGCAGAAGCCGCATGGACATTTGTAAGTATATCTAGATGTAAAGTAATAGGTGCCTTTTGTTTGCATGTGAAATGAGTTTAGAAATTCACTCATTTAATAGACTACGATGGGATACGAAGCTAAATATCTCTATCGTAGTCTAAATGAGTGTCCAGATCACTTGACATGCGAAACGTTGCAAAACAACAACAAACGTTTCAAATTTCATGATAAACGATTGATTTAAAATTAGATTATACATATATTTTAAACCCTATGACGTTAACCTATTGCATTTTCTAATTTGTAAATATTTGTTGACTCATATTTTGTTCAGATTTGATTGAAAATGTTATTATTTACATCAAAGATTTCACTATCGTTTCAAATCATCAAAATATTATAGAGAAAATGAAATCGTTCCCGTGTCCCATTCGAAAATTTTTCATCAATACTGAGCTCTTACCATCGATGATTAGCAGAGAAACAGCTGAAACAATTCTTTTTTTTGGGAAGGATCGTGTGGATTGTTCGCAATGATCCCAAGAAGACCGAAGACGTGAGCTACCAACTGAAATACAGAAGAGACATTTGGAATGGAAAGGATGTAGAATATTACCAGAAAATACAAAGACTTGAAAATTATCCTTTCAACTTAGCAAATTTTGATAAAACAATTGAGGAATGTCGCCTAAGGATCACACAAGTAATTTATTCTTTTTATGACATCATGTAACAGTTGTATTACGCTAACGATTTATAGTATTTGTGGACTATTATGGTAAATGAAGCTAAAATATTGAAGCACTTACAACATGTAAGGGATTACTATGCATTAGGAAGAGGTGAATTATTTCAGCAATTTATTCTAACCGCCGGAAATCATTTAAAAGAGGCACCAAATAATTATATTTTAAAGAATTTAAATTTAATTTTTACGGAAACAGCAACTAAGATGTATGGGGAAAATGACAAAAGCTATCAAAAGTTTGAGTTAGCATTAATAAAAACATCTGAAGCAAGTCAGTCTTAAATGTGAAGACATAATGGTCGTCGTACTAATGTAAACTTTTTTCAGATACCAACCCTTGGACCAGCTTGAAATTAAACTTTGATATAGTTTGGCCATTACATATTATATTTCATCCGAAAGCTCTTGAATTGTACAATAAATTATTCCAATTTTTATTAACCATTACGAGGACCCAAATAGAATTAAATAAGTTGTGGCAATTACATATGTCTTACAAAAATAAAATGTAAGTACAATATTTTGTAACTGGCAAAGTAAAGGAATATTGTGGCTGTTTTTTTGAGATATTAGTGTATAGCTCTCTGTTTTCGGCTAGAAAGACTAGATTATCTCTCATGATAATATTTTAGTGCTTGTTTTGAGAATAAATAAAGAATAAGGTGATAATTTTCATAATCTATAAAAAATAGTAATTTATGGAAGAAGGGTGTTATAAGGAAAATAAGTCATGAGCAAAAACAGAGAAGCCACGAGCACGAAGTGCGAGTGGCTTTGTTTTTGTGAGTGTCTTGTGACCTATAGCACCCAAGTTTCATACATTATTTTATCCAACACCTCTAGAATTTCATTTTTATTTGACAAATTTCAGGGTTCAACCACGTTGAACGATGTTTTTGTAATGAGTGACATGATTTATAACATACGTGACTTATGATTTTAAAACACACTGATTATGGCCTGATAATTTAATGGTGTTGGATAAAACTTTATCAAGTTTATAAGTTTAAGGAAAATATAATAATTTTATTATAAATATTACATTTTTGTGAAGTTGGATTGAGAGTAAAGTGTACGTCAACAATTTGCAGATACTTAGTGAATTCGAGAAGAAGCTTCGGCGCAAAATTAATTAGGTTGGACCGCAAATATCCTCATAATCTCAAATTTCAACAACAATACAATTAATATACCTATATTATTTTTCATATATAATTACAGTTGCTTACACTAATTATAATAATAGAAATATAAACATTTCTTTATAGTCTTTACTAAAATTAACTACTTCACTTGAAAAATAACACAGAAAAAAAAACTTTATGTGTAGTGTGTTTAAAATAGTTTAAGATATTCTATTGGAAATTGTATTAAGTACTCATTATTTTCAGTGATCGTCGTGTGTGGACATTACGGCATAGCTTAGTCTATCTCGTAAATAATTTGCAGTATTACCTGCAGGTGGATGTTATTGAGGCAGAATTTTCAGTCCTTAAAGAAGCGGTAAAGAATGCGAATGAATTTGAAGATATAATTAGGCTTCACTCCAAATTTATGAGTAAATTATTGAGTAAGACATTTGTGATGTGTGTAGACGAGGTAGATATTATTTATTATCATTTTATACTTGATCTTGTATGTGTTAATTTCAGACTACGCATCATGATCATAACCATAGTTTATATCAAGTACCATCTCTAAACTTTAACACTAAAAATACTGTAAGTTATTACTTTATGCTATTTTCTTACTACTATTTTTTAATCTAAAATCAATATTTTCAGATATATAATATAATATTATTACTTCTTGAAGTTTGTAACGAATTTTGTTTAATTGCTACAACGTGGAATGCTGAATTAAATGAATTGGAAGTACGGGAGTTGAATGAGTTAGAGAAACGTGCGGATAATTTAACGGAAATGTTACTACGTATTCTTTATAATATTCATCAAAAAGTATCTGGACCAGATTTATTACAGCTTTTGTATCGACTAGATTTTAATCGTTGGTATAGTAAAAATAAGCCTGACTTCAACTTATCGTCAGTATAATAGTTTTATATGTAATTTATTATTTATATTTATGATTTATATGCAAAAATATATTGTTTATAAAAATTATTTTTTGTATTTAATTTTATTTATTCATTCGTATTATTGTTTTCAAACAAACTTGTATTTATTGTTTTGTATTATTGTTCAATCGCTGCAGGCTTTCAAGACTTACATACATCACCTTGCTGTAAGAGGCATAGCATTATTAATTATATCTCAACTGCGAAATGTGATTTCTGACATGTACAAGGATGCACGAAGAATCACAGCATTTCTGCTTCAAGCGCGCTGACACTTGCTTGTTCATCTCTCATTATTAGTAGTTAGCTGTCTTAACCACTCGACCATCGAATGTCGGTAATTATTTCAGAAGACATGTTTATTAGAAAGCAAAATGATAAATTCTAATTTAAAAATTGAAAGATCTGGTTTGTAAAAATGCAGTACCTTTTTTGATTAAGGAATAATTTATTTATATAGCAAACATTGATTCAATTTTTTTAATATTTTTGTTACACGAACGAAAATTTACAAGCAAAATATTTAGACAATAATGTTTGCTGTTATAAGGATAATTCTCACCTTATTCCTGAAAAATATCATCAACACGTCTTTTGCGCAAATTTGTGATGTGATATGTTTAGTATATAAGAAATGTAGTTCATGTTGTTTTGATTTTGACGTAAGTGATGAAACATATTTACATTTGTTTACATAATACACGACATGAGCAATTAATAACTGTCACTAAATCTAAGAAAATTCATCTACTATTATGCACATGCATTATCACTTGCACCTGCTCGTAATTTTCGAAAATTTTCAATAGCTGTTATAATCACAATACCTATATCGTGAGATATCTAATATAATTGCAGAGGTGTAAGTACATGCAAGATACTCTGTATATCAATGCTATGTTATAATGTTTTGTTTCATTTGAAAAATAATTAAGAGATATATTTGAAGATTAGTATTCAATAGTGAAAGACGAATATTGTCTACCTACTTGGTTTTATTGGTATTGTGACTGATTTATACAAATTATTTTCTTTTACTTTGAAAACCCTTTTTTTCATGATCACTATAAATTACGATAATTATATATTTATTACCGTTTAATATAAAATCTAGTATATTAACAGCGGAAATTAAGTATTAAACTAAAGTTAGAAGTCAAAAAGCATTGTGTAGATTACTCAGAATACACAGTGCTACTAAGTAACTTATAAAAAAACTGCATTTTTTTGTGAATAATATAAATTTAATTCAACTTTCGCCGCAAAAATTTGATTTTGTATCCCTGAAAAAAAAATGTATATACATAATAAAGTATAATTGAATATTACTAAGTATTTTTACGTATTTCTTGCTACACCTATAGATTTTTTTCAACACTTTACATCGTAGACATGTAAGTGGTTCTAATTTACTAGCCAATGATGTATGTACCATCTATCCCAAAATAAATGTCATACGGATACAGAGTATAAAGGCAGCCTGGGCTGCCTGTACACTGTATCCGTATGACATTTATTTTGGGATAGATGGTACAGTCTGTTTCAAATTAAATGCGAATCGAGGATATTGTGTGCAGTTACCCAGTTCGCGGTGCTGTATTGTGGGTGATCTATACTTTTTCATACATAGTGATGCGTAGTTCACGTTTTTTGGCGTCTAACATTCACGTAATATCTCAATTTATACTTTTGCTATATTGGTTTTTATTATTTTAAATGCAATATATGTAATTGTCGTCATTTATAATGAATCAAAACATCGTTATCGATAGAACACAAAGTATTGTAAAATATATCGTGTAACGCCACGTAATTGAAAGTAAACTTGAAAACTAGATACGTTCCTCGTTAATAAAAGTAGAAAAAGTGGTTTTCGGTCTCGTATATATTATTTAAAATTAGACATATAAATAAATTTCATATGTATAATTTATTATAAAGTTTGTATTAACATAGCGAAAATAAATTAATAGAAGGGTTAATTATTGTTCTTGGATTATAAATTTTGTTTAAGCATTAATAAGCCTGGAACTTGAAAACTCCAGGAAGTAAAGACGCCGCACCGGTAAAATGACAACTACTATCATACTCGTTCAATAATACATATGGTAATATGTATGTAATATAATGTTGGTTGTAGTCTCATTATTATAATTTCAAATACTAATACTAAGCGTAATACCGTTGATTCGTAATACATTTGATTATCGAAACGATCGAAGAGAGCATTATAGAGCTTCTCCGATGGAAAACGTGTGTTATTATTTATTATTATTAAAATTAAATATATCGTGTAGGACTCTGCTAAGAGATAGTGGTCTGCTGGAGTAGCTTACTTAAAGGCGAAATGATATTGTATTAGAAAAACAGCATGCGGATATTTGAATTGGGAATCGACGACACGTCATCGTTTAAAATCTCGAACACCTAAATAGTCGCTTCTTTCTGGTTACGCACAAAAGAATGCTTCCGTAGCATTTTCATATTATATAGAAATGCTATTATTTTAAAATGGTGTTGAGAATTGCTATCTTTAATAGTCAAATTTGTCGTTTGATGTCTTTGTATATTGACTAAATAATAAGATGAAGCGTTCTTTAAAAATAATACTTGGGGATAAGCTCCATACAAAAATGTTTATGGAAATATATATTATGTTAAACAAGAATAACTGTTTTTGTATTTAAAATTCCGGATCATGCAATTATATAGGTAAGTGTATGTGTGCAGTTCTATTCGCTTTTAATTTCAGAGCAAATTATAAATAATAGATCTCGAATGTATCTATTGGGCTACTCTCAGTATTTATTTCGCATTAATGGTAGACAAAAAGCAATTGTGTCACACATATGATAAAGATACTCTCCACTCTTGTGACACAATATACCTTTGTTTACCACAAACAATTTGATTATTCATTGCAATTTTTGGCATCTAACATTCAGGTAATTTCTCAATTAATTATTTTAAATTATCCCGTTTTTTTTTATAAGTTAATAATCAATAATAATCAAAATTGTTTGTGGAATTGCAAACAAAGGTATCTTAACACCTATTGTGTCACAAGAATGGAGAAAAAATCTTTAAACTTTATGTTCAAATGTGTGACACCTGTAATTTACATCTGCCACAAATTTATAAAGACGTCGCAAGTACTATTTTAGGCAGGTTAATAAAGTTTGTCTATTTTCCTTCAAGCTTTCCGATCAAAGTGTTAAAATCAGGGAAATACCAAATTAAAGCCGTTCTATTTCTAAGTAACATATGCAATACTACGCAATCAATAATCAAATTGTTTGTGGTAGACAAAGGTATATTGTGTCACAAGAATGGAGAGTATCTTTATCATGACACATAATTGCTTTTTATTTACCATTAATGCGAAATAAATCCTGAGAGTAGCTACATTCGAGATCTATTTTTATCATTTTCTCTGAAATTAAAAACGAATAGAACTGCACACATACACTTATATAATTGCATGATCCGGAGTTATAAATACAAAAACAGTTATTCTTGTTTAACATAATATATAATTCCATAAACATTTTTGTATGGAGCTTAGCTCCAAGTATTATTTTTAAAGAACGCTTCATCTCATTATTTAGTCAATATACAAAGACATCAAACGACAAATTTGATTATTAAAGATAGCAATCCTCAACACCATTTTAAAATAATAGCATTTCTATATAATATGAAAATGCTACGCAAGCATTCTTTTGTGCGTAATCAGAAAGAAGCCACTATTTAGGTGCTCGAGATTTTAAACGATGACGTGTCGTCGATTCCCAATTCAAATATCTGCATCCTGTTTTTCTAATACAATATAATTCCGCCTTTAAGTAAGCTACTCCAGGAGACCACTATCTCTTAGCAGATACCTGCACGATATGTTTAATTTTAATAATAATAAATAATAACACACGTTTTCCATCGGACAAGATTATAATATAATCTTGGTATAGGTAATATTATTACCTATACCATATGTATTATTGAACGAGTATGATAGTAAAATTTATAATCCAAGAACAATAATTACCCTTCTATTAATTTATTTTCGCTATGTTAATACAAACTTTATAATAAATTATACATATGAAATTTATTTATATGTCTAATTTTAAATAATATATACGAGACCGAAAACCACTTTTTCTACTTTTATTAACGAGGAACGTATCTAGTTTTCAAGTTTACTTTCAATTACGTGGCGTTACACGATATATTTTACAATACTTTATGTTCTATCGATAACGATGTTTTGATTCATTATAAATGACGACAATTACATATATTGCATTTAAAATAATAAAAACTATACAGCACCGCGAACCGGGTAACTGCACACAATATCCTCGATTCGCATTTAATTTGAAACAGACTGTACATACCGATAGTATTGATAATATACATGTACATAAATATAAATTGTGTATAACGACATAAAATTTAGTTGATTGATAACAGTCTATATCTAGCAATGTACTAGTTTAGAAAAACGAATAAAAACATGTACATATTTTCATACAGTTGTAGCCTTTAAAAAAAGAAAAGAATTGATCATGTTCATTTAATTTTGAACGTAGCTGTATGCGTAAATTTACGTGGACCGATTACGCTTGCGTATGTTTAAAAAACTAGAGATTCCGGAGACCTAACCTATCTTACGTTGGTTTGTTTACTATTCTTTAGTTGATGAAAGTTGATGAATGGTGAAAGAAGTTGTGTGTGACTTGTGCTTTATGTGATAGATAACTTTTGAAGTGATCATGAATATTTACCGAGGAAGAACACAAACTGAAGTTTATTTAGCCTCATTGTTGTATGATGCTATCGAAGATCACGATATTAGGTAGGTTGTGCATAAAAATAACTGCTATGCATTTTTGATTTATCACTACTAAGCTATACTGTTTAAAAAACTTTAGAAATAATATTGTAACTTTTCTTTTAGTTAAAAAAAATATCCAAAAACTTATATTTTTTAGAAATTTCTTTCATGCTTACATATTACATTCACATCTTATTTGGATTTTGATAATTTTATTACATATTATTTACATCTCTTTAGTTTCAAAGTGATAATTTCACATTTATGAAAATTATTAAATTCACTTTTCACACTGTTCCCCACTTTTACTATTTTTTAAGTAGTGTGTCACAGTCATGTATTATACGTATATAACATTGACAGGTTTTTGTATTGTTATGTATTATTAATTTTAATTAGATTATAGTACCTACCACAGTTATAGAAAATATTTAAAAACTTGATTATAGTAGCTTCATACACCAACTCTATTTATTTCTTTTTCTTCTATTTAAACAAAACGAAAACATCTTTGTCTTCTGAAAAACGATCACTGAATTTGACATTGGTTCCTTTTTATTTCGCGATTTCAGTTAATTCAGAATTTCAAACTTATTTAAATATACTTTTAAAGCAGTGGAAAATAATTGCTAATAGGAGTATTTTTTCACCAGCTCAATTGTTATTTTTTGTTTTCTGTTGAGAATATTTTCATTATTCTTACCAGCTATGAACAAATAATTCTTTCTCTTAATATTGGTGATATACTTTTTCAAATAATTTTATAAACTTATTACTCGTTGTATTCATAAGGCAGAATTATATTATTCTTCAAAATTTTAAAAATATAACTTTTTAAAAGTAAAATTTCGAACGTATTATCTAAAAATATTACTTAAGTGTTGTTTACATTCGTCATTTAATGCATAAAATGTATATCCAAGAGCATATTTTTGTGGAATTAGTTTAAACGCCTACACATATATGCATCAGCTACTGTAAATATGTATTAGCTATAAGCCCAACATTTGTTTTGGAGCACTTGTAATTAGGGCTGTCGAGAATCGGCTTTTCAAGACACCTGATACCTGTTTAGCGGGTTCCGGGTAATCCAGTTCTAGAGTCAGATACCCAGGATCGGTTGTAGAACCGTAGAACTATACCAGAATCTACTCTAAACCGGTTCTAGAACCAGAACTGACTATCCGAAACCGGTTGCGGTGACTGTATCTTCCAAACTATCAACGTTAGGTCCCACATGTTATACATTTTCGAATTCGGCACTTTAAATGGAATCCAGAAATTAACAAATAGGTATATAGGGGATTTTATTTAAAAAAATATAAGTATAGAGGACGTTATAGCGGACATCATAACTTAAACAAAATACAGAATAATGTATTTTATACTTTATATACACGCTGGATATATAGATGTATATAGTGAAAAACACATCCAATGATACCATTTTTTAAATACTTCTCAAGACAATAAACGTTGGCGATTCAGTTCCTGTTTACAAGATGACTATACATAGTTATCGTTACGGATAGGTACTTACCTGTTCCTATTAACTATTAGCGGTGTATTATTTATTTTTTCTGGTGAAATTAAGTTGCCTGTGGTGTTTATTTTAGTACTACCGAAAAATATAGATAACAGCAAATAATAATTCATTACAATAACAAGAGCATTTTATAATATAATTACTAGATTGCGAAACGTTAGGGTATTTAATATTACACGAAGCCAAATTAGATTTGTCTTGGTTTATTTCATTTTTAAGTAGATAATTAAGAATTTCTTGGAATTGTTAAATTACAATACGTCCATTGTTTTACTTTCTACTTTTTCTTTACAATCCATAAATTGAATATAATTGAAAAGCGATATGATTATCTAAAGTGTATTTGTGGTGTTGATTGTTTTTGACATTGTAATATATAATCGCATCTAGAATAGATTGGTCAATACGAACTTGTTTATGAATGAAAGTTAAAGAGCGACAAGTAATGATTGTAGTAGAGTCACTCGTAGAAATGACCTATAAAGCTATATAATGATGGGATTACATAAAATATAGATAGTCACATTCCTGAAAAGGAATACATATATTTAAACTGATGAGAGAACAGAAATAAATTTATTATGAGTAAAGTTCTGTACTTAATTATTGACATTTTAATTAAATTCGGTTCGGTCGAATTGAATTAGACATATACAGTGAAATCTCTGTTAACGGACATCTCCGATGAACGGACGCTTCCCTTGGACGGACAATTTTTTTGGTCCCTTGAACTTCCTATAATATTTATTAACAATTTAAACTCTATTGGCCGGACACTCTCTTGAACGGACGCGGACACTACTTTATGGAACAAAACTCTGCCATACGGACAGGGTGACATCATCGCCGATATTTGCTGCGTAGCAATTATCCATCTGCTGGGTTTTCCCCTACAGTTGTACGTTCACTGCTTTGCTATTCATCAATATAGTAGTCTTATCAGTATATTCACAAGCGAAATTGTTGTGCGCGGTTTATCTCAAGAATGTCAAATAAACGACGAAATATCTTAACACTTAATCAAAAAGTGAACGTCATTAATGTTTGTAATTAAGAAAAACTTAGTGTTCGTGATTTGGCAAAACGATTTGATATGGGAAAAACTCAAGCATCTGAGATTATTTAAAAAAGAACGATTTAATATTATAGTGGAGTTCAAACGTGAATGTTAACCAGAAACGAACATTATTGAAGACGTAATGTTTCAATATGGATAAATTATGTTATGAGTGGTTTTTGAAAGCGCGAAATAAAGGAATTCCTATATCGAGGACACTGCTAAGATCAAAAACGAAAGAAATTGCAGAAAAATTAGGCTACAGTAGATTCCAGGCTTGCATTGGTTGCCTGGAATTCGTCATAATATTAGTTTTAAGGCAATATCAGGCAAAGCTGCAACTGTTAATTTATGTGACGTTGAAACTTTCAGACTTCTTAAAGTAATTAACTTTTGGGTAAAAAATTTTGTAAATCTGCATAAGGGATGTACCTATTCACATATTTTGTACATATACACATACCTGCATATTTAGTTTTATTTATTAGCATTCTTATTTATTTCATATAAATATATTATTTATGTATCAGTAGCCGCAAGATACATGTAGGTATCTACTAATAATGAAGTAAATCTTATTTTCCATGACTAAATGCCATTTTAGTTTTTTTAAAACTAAGAGCTTCAATTTTAGCTGTCGTTTTCTATTGAGCGGACAACTCTCTTGAACGGACAAAATTGTTGGTCCCGAAGTTGTCCGGCCAAGAGAGATTTCACTGTATTGTAACGTTTACGGGGTTTAAATAAATATTCAGGCGATATTTCGTAAAAACAACGATTTATTTCTAATTATAATAATAACGTAGTAACAAATAAACAATAACGATTGACTAACACTAAAAGATTATTTATGTTCGCGCACTATTTACTTTTACAATATTTATGTACACTTGTCGAAGTTCGATAATAGACTGTTCCCTCCGTCCAGCCTCGACCCCCTTTTATATGTCTGGAAATACCCGAACCTTCTGTACTCGAATAATCTAGAACTTTTCTAGAGGTTTTCTAGAATTCGAAGTTCTCTCGAATTAGTCATAGGCGTACGGCCGTAACACTGCCCCCTCCTTAGAGCTGTTCCGTCCCGGAGCAGTACCTCTCGGAAGCTCGTGGTGGTAACGACATTCCGTTCCTCTTCTACACCGCGATGTTTCGAAGAAATAGCAGGGCACGGACTTTCTTGTCATTTCAGTTGCGCGTGGATTGTAACAGCATACCAAAACGTCGATACCAGTATATCGGAATAGTTCCTCAATCATGCTTCTTATAATTCGCCAATCCAATCCATCCAACCCGCATCCTAGCTTCGGTATGCTCAGCTTCCTGATGCCCTCTTGTAACAGACGTTCACGCAGGCTCTTCAACGCGTCCCACATCGTTTGGTAAGACGGCTTTCCATAACTGGCCTCCTTGGTCACCAGGTAAAATAAGGGACGGCCGTTGCCAGTGTGGTATAGTGCTTTGCCAATTTGTGGCCGTTGTTTTCGAAGATCCTCGATTCCTCCAAACTTCTGCCGAAACACTCTAGCAATCCCTTTTCCCATCTTCAGGTCTTCAGCCACGCAGTGAGCTAGTGCATGGTCCAGGGGAGCCGCAAACAAGTCTTGTTGGATTTCTGTTGTGACCCCATGACGAATCTTATGTCCATGTCCATGGTTGGCCATGAATTCGTCGTATGTCATTTCCTCTTTGGGGACGTTACAAATGCGGACACTTTGTTCATTTCGGTCTTGTCGATTGTCTCCAAGGAATGGCGCCAGTCGGTTAAAGTGGATCACTCTCGGTTTACCGCTTGGTTTCTTTCTAATGCGATAGATTACATCGTTGATTCTTTTGATCACTTCGTAAGGTCCTTCCCATGATCGCTGGAGCTTTGGGGAATAGCCACGTCGTCGCTGGGGGTTAAATAACCATACCAGGTCCCCTGGTTGGTATCCGTTTTCGTCCGCTTTGATGTCATAGCGCTCCTTCATTCGATCACTAGCTTCGTGGATACTGCCTCTTACCGCACTATGGATTTCATTCATTCGCTTCCGAAGGTTGGATACATAGTCTTCCCCGACTACTTCTTCATTGGGCTTGAAACCAAATTTCAGGTCACATGGTAGTCGCAGCTCTCGACCAAAAATTACGTTGGCTGGGCTTTGACCAGTGGTTTCGTGGACTGATGCTCTATACGCCAAGAGGAATAGATGGAGTTGTTGATCCCAGTCACGTTGGTGGTCGGCCACAGACTTCGACAGATACTTTATAACCGTTCTATTCATGCGTTCTACCATTCCATCAGATTGTGGGTGCAAAGCTGTAGTTCTGGTTTTGTGGACTCCCAGTATTTTGCAAACATTTTGGAACACAGCCGATTCAAAATTGCGTCCCTGGTCAGAATGTAGTTCGAGTGGTACACCAAATCGGCAGATGAGTTCTTTAACCAGGGTTTCAGCAACCGTGATAGCTTCCTGATTGGGCAGTGCGTAAGCTTCAACCCACTTGCTAAAGTAGTCCATTGCCACTAGAATAAATTTATTTCCACTTTCCGTATCAGGGAATGGGCCGGCGATGTCTATTGCAATCCTTTCGAATGGACTACCCACATTATACTGCCTCATTGGTGCCGTTCTTTTACGATGCGGACCATTAGCAGTAGCACAAGTTACACATTTTCTGCACCAATCTTTAACGTCTTCCTTACAATTCATCCAATAGAAACGGTTTCGGATCTTCTCTAGTGTCTTCCGGATTCCCAAGTGTCCTCCTGATGTTCCATCATGCAGCAGCTCTAGTATCTCGGGGATCCTCCTTTTGGTACGACTAGCTGTAGCTTCCTGTTTGTTCCATCCTCGTCTTCTAACACACGTTTCAGCAGACCATTTTCCAATATCAGAGAGTCCCATTGCGCCCAATATGATTTTACAGTCTGGGTGTACGAAGCAATCCTTTCCCAAGTTGGCTTGGTTCCTGCCATCTTCCATTCTAGCAAGTGCTTCAAATCCTGGTCCGACTCCTGATCAGCTCGAAATTGATCTTCGTTGCATCGATCATCTACTACCGAGACTCTACAACAAGAAGCCTCCTCCTTTTCTTCGGTGCGGTGGCAATGTGCACAATCCTTGGGACAAGGTCTTCTTGATAACGCGTCTGCATTACGATGACTGGTTCCTGGTCGATGGACTGCATCAAAATCGTATTCCTGCAATCGTTCAATCCATCTCGCCACTTGCCCCTCTGGATTTTTGAAGCTTAGCAACCAGGTTAACGCTGCATGATCGGTTCTTAACAAGAACTTCCTTCCGTAGACGTATTTGTGGAAATGCTCGATTGATTTAACCACTGCCAGCAATTCTCTCCTGGTTACGCAATAGTTGCGTTCTGGTTTTGACAGTACCTTGCTGAAGTAGGCAATAACTTTTCCTCTCCGTCCTGCATTTGAGATAGGACTCCTCCGATACCCACATTGCTTGCATCAGTGTCCAGAATAAAGTTTCCGTCAGGACGTGGGTAGCTCAAAATCGGAGCACAAATCAACGTTTGCTTGAGTTGCTCAAACGCATGCTGACAGTCCTCGTCCCATACAAAATCTCTGCCTTCTTCAGTAAGTCTTGTTAGTGACTTGGCGATCTTGGCAAACCCTGAGACGAACCGACGGTAATAAGTGCAAAGGCCGAGGAAGCTTCGAACTTCGTGCTTATCCTTTGGTACTGGCCAGTTCCTAATGGCTTCTATCTTTTCTGGATCGGCCGATACTCCTTCCTCCGAAACAACATGGCCAAGATAGTTGACTTGCTTCTGGAATAGATTGCATTTCTTCGGGTTCAGCTTTAACTTGGCTTCACGGAGACGTTGGAATACAGCTTCTAAGTTTTTCAGATGAGCATCAAATGACTTCCCAAGCACAATTATGTCATCGAGGTATACGAGGCATATTTCCCACGATAGCCCTCTTAACACATTCTCCATAAGCCTCTCAAATGTTGCTGGAGCATTGCATAACCCGAATGGCATAACGTTGAACTGCCAAAGCCCGGTTCCAATTGTAAATGCAGTCTTCTCTTTGTCTTTGGGCTCCAAATCTACTTGCCAGTAACCACTTTTGAGATCCAGCGTTGAAAACATTTTGCAACCAACCAACGTGTCCAAAGTATCGTCGATCCGGGGTAAAGGATAACTGTCTTTCTTCGTTACGTTATTGAGGAGTCGATAGTCTACGCAGAATCTGGTACTACCATCCTTCTTCTTTACCAGCACCACCGGAGAAGCCCATGGACTCTTCGATGGTTCGATAACGCCATCCCTTTCCATATCTCGGATAATTTGAGCCGCTTCTTCTCTTTTTGCTAACGGTAAGCGTCTGGGTGCTTGACGAATTGGCTTCGCATCTCCTGTGTCTATTCGGTGTCGTACCACATTGGTTCTTCCTTTGGTACCATCTTCGATTTGGAAGATATCTCGATAATTTTCAATTAACGTTCTCACTGCCCGACGTTGTTCGGTTGTCAAACCCTCACAGGCCGTCTCAACAAGTTTGTCCAATAATTTTGACGGTTGCCCAGATATGCTAGCCATACTACAGGCTCGTTGGGCAATCGAAGAGATGTCTGAGCAGCGTCCCAATGTGGTTCCTCTTTTTATTTTTACCGGATAATCATTAAGATTCATCAGTCGGACTGGAAAATTTGGCTTGGCTTGGATGATCGTCTTTGCAAAGAGTACTCCTTGATGCAGACTATTATTTACTTCTGGTTCTAACAGTACAATTTGGCCTTCAGGAATATTGTCCTCGAGTGTCGCCGATGCAATGGTTTCACTCCTCCCGTCGAGAACTATGTCTTTGACCAAAAACGCACGTGTGGCAATATCTTTACAACGCTTCAGGACAATGTCTTCGCCATTTACAACCAGTATACCTCCTTGAAGGTCCAGTTTGAAGCCAAATTCTGCCATTACATCCATGCCAAGAATTATGTCCTGTTCTATGTTGGCCACCAGTATGCGATACCTGAATTTCGTATCGCCAATTTGGAAGTTGGCAATCGTTTCACCCAGGACGTTGACCGACTCCCCAGTGGCTGTGCGTAATGCCATTCGTGTTGGCAGCGTTTCCGTTTTTCCTTTTAGAATCTCTGGACGGATGATGGTCATCGTTGCACCAGTGTCTAGCAACATATCTCGTGATTGACCATTGACTAATCCGTTTACAAAAAGACTACTGGCTTGGCACTTCATGGATGCGACAGTTACACATGGTTGAGGGGCACCAGCAACGTGAGTCAACGATTGCTCTTTTACGTTAACCCGTTTTTGTTGCGCTTGCTTAGGTGCCCTTCGTGGCTGAAGGCAGTGGTTCTCCAAGTGTCCATCCTTGCCACAATTCCAGCAACGTCTTGCCTTCCTGGATTTCAGCGCTTCCAGTACTTTTGCCACAACTTCCTCTACAGGGTATGCCTGCTTCTCGTCCATATGATTCTCCACTGTTCGCACTCGGGCATGGCTTCGAACAGATTGCTTGACAGCTTCAAATTCAAGTGCTTGAGATAAGGCTTCGGTTAACGTTTTTGGACGGGTCAGTTTCACTGCTTGCTGGGTTTCCGTATCTCGAAGCCCGTCTAGAAATTTATCCACAGCTAAGCTCTCACTGACTTCGTCAGGAACTGTCGGATATGCGCTCCTGATTAAACGAAATACATCGGCTTCATATTCTTGTAGACTTTCCGTGGGCTTCTGGTAGCGGTTTTTCAATTGGGAGCGGTAAACTTGTTCCATGTGATTGTGCCCGAAACGCATCTCCAACTGCTTCACAAGCTCTGTATAGTTCTGTCGCTCCGTCAAGGGTATGGCTTGCAGCACCCGCAAGGCGTCGCCACGTAGCGTAAGTGATAGAGTGGATGCTTTGGCAGCCTCGCTCCAACCATTAACCAGGGCAGCTGTTTCGACCAGTGTCAAGAATTCCTCCAAAGGTGTTTTGCCATCAAATGTTGGTAGCTTGGTTTGACCATGGGGTATGGGTGCTATTCTATCTTCCTCCCTTCGTATGACGGCTGCTTCCGGCTGGATGAAACTATCACCGCGTGTTACATGTGCTTGACCCAATCTTATTTCAATTCCCTTTATACGCTCGTCCAGTTCTTTCGAGAGTTGTTCTATGTTACCTGAATTTTCTAGTAACTTTTGATCTATTTCTTCTTTCAAGATTCTGGAGTTTTCTAACATTTCCTTCTTTAGGTTTTCTCCTATCTCTTCTTTGAAGCTTACCATTTCTTCTTTCAGTCTTCTAGAATTCTCTGCTATCTCTTCTTTCAAACTTCCCACATCTTCTTTCAAGCTTCTAGAATTTTCTACCATTTCTTCTTTCAAGCTTCTAGAATTTGCCGCCATTTCCTCTTTCAATACTTTCTTTAAATCATTCATGCTACCATCTACCTCGAATTCATAAGTATCTGGATCCTCACCATTTTCTCTCATGACTTTCGACAGCCGCTCTTGAAGTTCATTCTTCTTTCCGCTGGTATCTTGGTCTCTCTCTTCAAGTTCCCGTTTGAGATCTACCACTTTTAGGTCCTTTAATCTGTTCCCTTTCGTAGCCATTTTTACAATTGTAACGTCCACAAATATCGCCAAACCCCACACCTGACACCAATTGTAACGTTTACGGGGTTTAAATAAATATTCAGGCGATATTTCGTAAAAACAACGATTTATTTCTAATTATAATAATAACGTAGTAACAAATAAACAATAACGATTGACTAACACTAAAAGATTATTTATGTTCGCGCACTATTTACTTTTACAATATTTATGTACACTTGTCGAAGTTCGATAATAGACTGTTCCCTCCGTCCAGCCTCGACCCCCTTTTATATGTCTGGAAATACCCGAACCTTCTGTACTCGAATAATCTAGAACTTTTCTAGAGGTTTTCTAGAATTCGAAGTTCTCTCGAATTAGTCATAGGCGTACGGCCGTAACAGTATATAAATTAAATTAAGTAAGATAATTTTATCAGACTTTATTTTTAACAAATTTCGAGCAGGTAGTTTAAAAACGACAAAAGCCAGATATTATGGATGCAATAATCTGAATGGATCCTAGTAGCGTGTGCTTAGTAATCCATCACTTTGGTGGTAGCTTAGAACATTTTGTTTAATGAAAATGTACACACATATGTATGTACATAGATGATAGATCTTCGTATTTATACGCAAATTCCCACATCTATCCGGCAGAAAAATCGGCAATTATCAGTTCTTTAATGTATTGTGCTCTCAAGATTTCCGAACTTAGTAATTTTCTTATATCGCGTGGCATTTTCACTTTGTAGTAACGGTTTGAAAACTAATAAGCAAACGAAAGTTGTTGACAAATATGTACTTACATCTGTTTCATTCATATTAGTCTGCAGCTTTCTAAAACTGCTAAGATGTAGCATATCTTCTCTATATCTATGCATTACAGAACACATTGGTAGGTTTTTTCTAAAACAAAGCATGGTAATGTTCACGTTTCCTGTATAAAGCGAATATTTTTCCATCATCCATGGAGGTATTTGAAACATTATCATCTAAATATACTTATAAAATCGCTTATTCCTACAGTTAAATGCATATCTGAGAAACTAATCGATAAATTACCGTTTGGATCAACCTACTTCTACTTCTGCGGTAGTCATCATTGTCTGACGACTTGCTCCAATTTTCTAATCCATGCAATGCTAAGGTTATTGCTACTAAACGTGGTTATTACAGCGGAAAATCAGAGAAACAATGGATATGTAAAAACAAATAATATCATTAGGGAAGGTGAGTCTTATCTATCGCCATCTGAAAACCTTTCCTATGAGTTCACAGTGTCTGTTCATTCAAGTTCGGATAAACACTTCTTGTTCGTTCGATCAGAACCTTTAGTTTTACATAGTTATATATATACACTGATATTTTGCTTGACTTTCTCTTTTTTCTTTACCAAATATTATTATTAAATTAATTCTAGATCTGCTTTTGTTTATAATTTATTTTAAGGACCTATATCCTATTGTAGAGAGTTGTACCTACATGTGGTTAAACTAAGTGACTATATACAGAATGATTGATTGAGGACGGCCATTAGAAAGATTGGGCCTTCTAATTATAATAAATTTGTGCAATGTTGCATATGCATATAGGGTAATTAAATTTATTAATTAAAAATATTTTCAAGATGTGCTGTATAGAAGTACTGGAAATTTTCAACTTTTTTATTTCAAGTGGAATGATATAGTTTTTTGCATTTTCGAAATCTAAACGTTATTTTAGAGGGGCTTTTATTAATATTCCCTGTACCTAGGCGTAGTTTTTTTTGAGATTTGAGATTTAATTAACTTATATGCATATGCAACTGCAGACATTTATTATCAGAAGGCTTAATCTTGGCTCTATATATACATAAGTAATGAACTTGTTTTCAGCAACTTATAACTCTGCACAGAAAATTGAAAATAGTTTATTGCTCGAACATTTAGTCAGGAATAAAGTACGAACTGTTGGCTTAACGACAAAGTTCAACAGGTATTGTATTCTACTTCAAAAGAATAATTTATTCCTCCTAATATCGTGTGATTTTAATCGTTTATTATTCGTATATCTATATAATGACTATATCATTGAATTTTCGACAAAATAGACCCACTGCAATACACGCACTATTCACGAAGGATTAGGTATAATTAAACATTTAGCTTGCGTTTGTCCATTTGACATGTATGTATTTCTATATGAAACAATAAATCTAATTACATTTATCATGTTCTTCCTTTTTAAGAAATATCAATTACAGTAATTCAATTAAAATGACAATAGCAGTGGTTATATGTTATATGCTATCCTTTGTGTATAGATTAGATCTCTTTTTATATTTCGTTTGCGACTTATTCTTAGGTTTATGGCTAAATGAATTAATGCTACAACTTTATGTACAGTTTGTGTATTAAGTAATGTCTTCCCCTTTGAAGCGCTTATCAAACTGTCTTCGCCTCATGCCCGTTCAGTCATTGCAGACATTTCTGAAGACATGTTACTGCGTGTGCATAGACATTTTTCTGCGCGAATGCGAAAGTGCATTGAGGCTGGTGGCCGCAAATTTGAACATTTAATTCGATAGCCGTCTGCTTTCTTCAACTGTTTACCTTATGTAAACAATTTGTAGCTACTTTTAACATTTATTGTCTACTGTTAGATTTAACAAACGAAGGAAAAACATTGCTGTTCTGACTTTTATTATGTCCACATTTTCTCGAAATATCTCGATTAATATTAATTTGAGGTCATATGTAGTTTACTATTTTTCTATTCATCTGTATATTATATACAGGGTGATTGGCGCGAATGGCCTATTAAAAGTATTATACAAACGGAACGGAATTTTAAAACAAAATTTTGCAGCTGGATATGGTTGAATATGAACTATTACGTGAAAATATTTTTGAATAAATGTCACTTCCGGTTAACCGAAAGTGGGCATAAACTTTGATTTTGTAAATAGTATGCTATAGAATAAATTACAAATTCAGTTTTTACCATAAATTTTACGCATATTTCATGTATCATATAGGTACCTAAATACCATTCGCAATTAAAGAAAAAAGTGAGATACTGATCTTGCTTTATAATAATATTACGTCACGTAGGAGTAAAAGAGACCAATGAAATTTTGCATATGCTCAGCTGATATTGTGTAGTTACAACATTTGAAGTTCTTCTCTGTAACATTATACAGGGCGTTTAAAAACTTAGCTTGTTATAAATAAGTTCAATCTGCGAAAAGTAGATTTTTTATTTTATTAGATATTCTGATTCTACAAAAGATTCTCTTTTAATACGTATTAGGTGTACTCGTATACCTAAAATGAAAGGTGAATAAGTTATCATGATTTAATTAGCCTCCGTACCTAAAATGCTCAGTTATGTTAAGGGTGCTTAGCTCATTTGTTTTACATACTTATTTGCCACTTATTTTGACACCTGTCATTTTGTTAATCGTATTTTCGTAAATTCTTCCCATTGAATTATGGGAATAAGGGATCCTTTAGGTAGATAACACCAGATGCTATTTGAAGAGCAACAATTATAGGAATACGTCTCCGAATATATAATGCCTCAATAGAAACGGTTGCCATGTCGAACCATTAAGATAACTTATTTATTTATTTTATTATTGTTGTTCTTATAATTTTTCTACTATATGTTTTATATTATCTTTTTTATTATTTTAATTTAACCTGATTTGTTATTACTAATTATTTAGGCCTTTGATATAAATTTACTTTACGTTGATTATTCAAATACCGTTTGTTGGAAGCATCTAGGAGAATTCTTAGATAATCTAAATTTTTTACTGATATTGTTCTTCACCATTGTTCTACGACCATATTGGTTTATTTTTAATTTGTTTAAATGTTTGCTGATCATTGGTTGTAAATGTTACTATCTTTCACTAAACGTTCGATACGTTTATTTTACTATTTGATTACATTCACTTTGCACAATAAATAAATTCATGATTACACGATTTGGTCTATTCTCAATGCTAATCCGTTATAACACCATATACTGAGAAAAATGCATTGTACAGTAGTAAAAACAATGTTATTAAGTACCGGTAAAATAAAAATTGTTAAAAAAGTACTAAGATTACAATATTTTTTGTAACAAATACAATAATTTGTTGTTGTTGTAAAGTAAATTCTCGCATTGTTTACCCTAATTATTGTACTAGTGCAGATCTATTTCTCTCAGTGTACGCGAGAACAAGTAACTAAAATGACCGACGTCAAAATAAGTAGCAAGTATGTATAGGGGAACCCGGGGCGGAACGGGGTACGTAACGCTCTACACTTCATACTAGAAAAAGTTTTGGTAATTAAAAAACACTTTTTGCATAAACAAATTCTTTGGGATTTATTCTTTACATTGAACTATAGAAATGAAAAAATATTACAATATTTAAAAAGTAAAAATGGTTTAAAAAAAAAGTACATATTGCCCCATCTCGCCCCACCATTGGGGCGGAATGGGGTTAGGTCATTTTACATTGGAGCGGAATGGGGTAGGTAAGTATTTTACAGTTCATTCATCTTGGCAAATTTCACAAATAAGGACTACTTCATCGTCTTCACTATCAACACCAGCACAGGAGTTGTGGGCCCACTTCTTACACTTCACGCAGCTTATCCAACCTTCAAAAGACTTAGAATAAAATTCTCCACAATATAAACACTCAGCGTCATCTCCACCATCATCGCTAGAATCATCATCTTGTTTTTTGCATTTCTTAACTCTTTTGTTGTTGCTTAGTTGCTCTTTATTTTCTTTATTCATACGTTTATTGATGCTTTTCTTTGCTCTGCTATTTCCACTTTGAAGTTCTTTGCTCTTGAACAGTTTCGCCTTTGCCTTTTCTATTCTTTTTTTCGCTTCCTCTTCTTTCTTTTCCTTCTCTTCCTCTAATTCGTTTTTGTAAGGGGATTCTGTTAAAATCGCTGTCTTTCCTTTCTTCCGAACTATTCTTTTGCCATTTTTACTTGTTGCTTTTGGGATGGGTAAAATTAACTCAGGTGATGCCACTTTGAATGCAGTTTTTCCTGCTGGTGTAACTATTTTTTCTGGAACATCTTTCCAGAATGAGCAGCCTTGTGGTTCAGCAGAATGTTCTTGAGGACTATTATCTTCAACATTTTGAGAGCGATCAGTTTGTGGGTTATTCAAATTGCCTTCATCATGCCTTTTATCATCCATGGAAACATTCAAGTTATTTATATTCATAAGCTCATTGACACCAACCATAGCTTCGCTAGAGTTCTCTACATTAGGCATAGTATTAAGATGAGAATCCAAGTTAGGCCTATTGGTTTCTGAAGTTGCAGCCATTTGCTTAGTCTCTAATCTTATATCGGTAGTGTCCGATGGCAAGAAATGGGACTCAGGAAAAATATTCTTGTTTGGTGGCCAGATTCCAGTTTTTTCAAAGCCCTTCAGAGCAGTTTTCATCGTTGCTGCTTGGATGAAAGCAGCACCAAAAATAGAAGAAATCTGCCATAGTGTGACAACCTTGCCAGGATTACAACGGAGCCATTTTCGCAATTCTTCTCCGTAGTACAAGCTGAGGGTGTGAAAAACGATACATCCAACGGCTGTAGCCTGTGGGAAGTATGTGGAGGTAGGCAAAGAAGAATAACACCCTCCTTACGTGCCAGGTCTATTACCTCAAGACATTTTGTGTGTGTGGTGTGGCCATCTAATATTAGCAGCGCAGGGGATTCCTTGCTTGATTTCGAAAACTCAATAAATTTGTTGAGCCACTTCAGGAACAAGTCTGAATTTATCCAGCCACTATCGGATACTTCTGCCCATCCTCCAGGTGGAAGTCCTAGTTCAAATTCTTGCTGTTTCCTTTTCCTAGGAAATATTAGCATAACATTCCCGCAGCTGACACACACACAAGACCTGTCACAGTTTTCCCTCTTTCAGAAGAAGTGAGCGCTCCAACTTGACGCTTTCCTCTTAGGGCAATAATTTTAGATTGACTTTTGGAATTCACTGTAACACCTGTTTCGTCGCAGTTGTAGATTTTTTCACCAGTCAAGCTATGTTTGTCAATGACTTTCTCTAACAAAGAAAAGAACTGATTAACTGCCACCTTATTAAACCCCATAGCTCTTGCTCCAGAGGTCGCTTCAGGCTCTCGAATGCTTAGATTCGGATGTCTAGCTAAAAAGTTTTTTACCCAGTCTTCTCCAGCCATGCATTTTTCATTACTAAATTTATGAGCAAAATTATTCCGTAAAGCCAGCTGATACGCTAAGCAACGAAGATCACGCATGGTGAGGCCAAACAGTCTGCTTTCCATACTTAATAAATAATCAACCAGTTCTGCTTCTTGATCTTCTGAAAAAACACACTGAAATTTACTTCCACCTTTTTTGTTTATTTCATAGTGTTGATCTTCTAGCTTTCTTTTGTGTGCCTTTCTAAAGTTGTTTGGGGAACGTTGAACTGTTTTGCTGCCTTATAGTATCCCATTTCCTTGTTTATTACGGCCTGAATGGCAAGATTCATAGAATCAGTTGACCATTCCTGTCTGTTGGTTTTCTTAACGTAATTCCTCACCATCTGAAATGATAATAAAGCGTATTACGGGCAAAATAGCGAACAAACAGATAGTGAACCGGAACGCTCTTGCCCCGTTCCGCCCCCGCCCCCGTTCCGCCCCCGCGTCGACTTTTAGGTTATCGAACTACCGACGCTATGAGAGTGACTAAGTTAACCTTACAACTACCATAAAATACTCGTTAATAACCCTTTTATTCAAACATACTCGAGTTTATAAGCTATCAATAACAGTAAGCCACTTACCTTTACTGGAAAAACACCAAATTCTATAACAAAACCACACAAAAACAAAGAAAATTGTACACCTTACAAACGACTCTGATAAAATGGCAGAAACATGCGTACAACTGTTTAAAGAGGAGTTCTCAAGTAGTTGCACTTACCGCCGCTAGGCTCGACACCATATAGTCGTATATAAAAGCCCCACCCCGTTGCGCCCCGGTACCCCGTTCCGCCCCGGGTTTCCCTATATGTACAGTCAAATTTTTGGATCTTGTCCGTTACGTTATGAGTAATATTAGTATGAATCGACTTATATGTCATGTTGACATTTCTCTCTAATGTACGTTAAATGGCGGTGATGAATATTTTACGTATGTCTGTGTTTAATTACGCCGTTAATGACTTAACGGACAAGATCCAAAAATTCGACTGTATGTATATAAAACAAATAAGCTAAGCACTCTTGCTCAGCTTGCTGTAAATTGATATATTTGACCATTTTAGGTATCGAGGTTAATTAAATCGTTATAACTTATTTGCCTTCTACTTTAGGTATAGGAACACCTAATACAGATTAAAAGAGAATCTTTTGTAGAATCAGAATATCTATTAAAATAAACTTTCCATGAAAAAAAATCTACTTTCCGCAGATTAAACTTATTTATACGCAACTCAGTTTTTAAACACCCTGCATAATGTTAAAGAGAAGAAATTCAAATGTTTTGTAACTACAGCTGTGCGTATGCAAAATTTCATTCGTCTCTTTTACTCCTACGTGACGTAATCAATATACACTGGAACCTCGTTTATATCCGCGGTCGGGAAACGTAAACATTCACTTACATCTGCTCATGAGGGGTACCCACTCTTATCCCGTTAGCGGAGAGGAAAGGCCGTGCTACGCGCTGATTGGGTCATATGAATACGTACACTATCGGGTGGTGGATGCCGAGCGGATATAAATGAGGGCTATAATGCGGATATGAATGAGGGTGGGTATAAGTGAGCGCGGGGATAAGCGAGGTTGCTGTGTATATAAAAGAGAAACCCGTTATTTACTACGCTTATAACTTGTAACTCAAGAACGCCTGGACCGATTTCGATGATTCACACCAATTCGGACTGGTCTCCGGTCAAACAAGAAAAATTCCCGAAATATCCCCGAAAAAAAAATTATCAAGAAAATTTATTTTCCCATACTTACATTTTAGGTTTGTTCCAACAAAATATTGGCAACTAGTCCGCGATAAGTGTATGTATCGCTCTACTGCGCATGCTTGGTTGCAGACAAGTTTCGGATTAGGCGATTCAAAAGTACTTATTGGAACGGTTGACAACACAGACTACCAACTACCTAGTCTGTGATGACAAGGCGCATGCATTGCAATTGTACTACGTTGATTTGAGAAAAATCTTCAAATCGTTCTGATAGCCGGCAAACTGTCGGCAAATCACAGAAAATTTGTTGGAACGTCTGACCTGCCGTACGTGATCTTTAGTTCGAAGTTGTTGGAACGCACTTCTTATATTACGCATGTGCTATTCGATCACCGACCTGTTTCCAACGTTGTAGGAACAAACCTGTATGCGGAGTGATTTTAAGACGCCATCGTCATGATAGATGACGTTTATGTTTACGTTACGTTGTGTTACGTGTGTGTTATGTGTACGTCGTGTGTGCGGGACACGGGTGGTGGTACGGGACGAGCGGGACACGGGGGGTGGACGGGACGGGCGGGACACGAGGGTGGTATCCGTAACAATAAATCATTAAATATCTAAATCAATACTTCTCTAGGCAGAACGAAGTCTGCTGGGCCAGCTAGTATCACTATAAAGTCAGATCGGTATCTGGCCCTTTTTTTCTTTAATTGCGAATAACTGAGCAGCAATGGTATTTAGGTATAGGGTATGATACATGAAATATGTGTAAAATTTATGGTAGAAGCTGAATTTGTAATTTATTTTATTGCATGCTATTTACAAAATCGAAGGTGATGCCCGCTTCCGGTTAACCAGAAGTGATATTTATTCAAAAATATTTACATTTGTATATATTGTAAATATTGAAGAAATATTTTTATTATTAAAAGGACCCCATAACCCACAGAGATTAATTGATTAACAAACACACGGTCGAATAACAACATCAATAAAATTTATATTTACATTTATGCAATAACAATATCTACAGCAACAAGTTAATATTTCGATATAGGGGGAAAGTAGCTAAAGAAAAGAGTTTTAAATGTGTATGGATGAAAAATACTTCAAAATTTATAATGTGAAACAGCAATATCTGATGTGATATCCTTTAAAATTGAATACGATTTACAAGAAAACATAAATAAGTAGCTATGCTTTTTACTAATACTTTCTTAATGCAAAATAGAAGTTATAGCTATGGAACTGAATTTTTAGGCGTGGAATACAGTTCCTTCAACTAACTTTGACCCTCTATCTTTGGGTTTTACAATACTACTTCTATAAATTTTAAATAAGTACTACAATCATTTTGCAAATAAGAATGCTTCTCAATTTAGTGCTGATGAGTGCAAATAAGGAATGTACTCTCTTTGTGAGTTTTGTTCCCTTTACATTATTCAAATCATTAGTTCTGACTAAGAACGCTCTTTAATTTTGACGGTGCTTGTTCTTGGTTGATGATAATACACTACTGAACAATTATTCAATGTCGTACGCATTTTGAGTTCATATTAGTGACATACGAATATCACACTTTGAAAGATAATGAACTTTTACACGTGGTGTAGATAGTAGAAATTATACCATAGACAATAAGCCATCTACAAGACATGGTTGTAGTGTTTTGAATGAAATATACAATTACATAGTTGAACGTAGCGAAGTCATACTTCATAAGGCTTACTATTTGTACATAATAGATGGAGTCCTTTCTGTGTATAGTTTATCTTATTATTTATATTATGGAAAAAGAGAAAGGACTAAATTGTACAGTTCATTCCGAATACATTGTATATGACCATGTCTTTCTACATGACCCACTGTCAAGGGTATGATTCATGTATATCATCTATAATTTACATGAAAGTTTTTTTCTCTTTCGTAACGTGATAGTTGTATGTTATCATTATGAACAGTGTAAATGCTATTTTAACAAAAGAAATAAAAATAACGTTTAAAGTGCCCTAGTTAGCTAGAAAAATATTTAGTTATTCCAGATGTGACAGAATCCAAAAATTAACGTATTAGTTATGTTTTTTTATAAATAAACATTTTAATCCTATGGTTACAACGTTACATTTACATATAACAATGCATATTATACAATTTTATGTATTACCGTAAAAAATGTGAATGATTAAGAAAAAAATATATCACAAGTACGCACATTTTATTGTAACAAAACTAATAAGAGTATTTCACGTAAATTATATTTTTCTGTTTTAGTTCTATAAGAAAACTGCTAGTCGAAAGAAAGGCAGATCCCAACATCATTTTACCTGGTAAAGGCATATCGTGCTTGCATTTAACTATAGGCAACGATTCTGAAAAATTTGCCATGGAAGTAACAACGCTTCTAATTCAAAATGGCGGGGATCCTAACGTTCTCTCTGACGAAGGACTTACTCCCGTTCACATTGCTGCTGCATGGGGACGAGTGGAAATCCTGAAACTTCTCTTATACTGCGGTGGAGATCCCCAATTAACTGATAATTGCTACAAAAATGCTCTTCACTATGCTCTGAAGGAAAATTGGGAGCAAGCTGTTATTCTTATTAATGACTTTATAAGTTGTCAAAGACTATCGATTTACGATAGTTTTTCTCCTAAGGAGAAAACCTGTACAGTTACTTTAGGTAAGTAGTTATTACTTTCTTATTCTTCTGTATTTTTGATAGCTTTTTTGCTTTCTATGCACATGCTTTTTAATTGCCAAAGATACATTTTACATGTAAGAAGAATTTGTTATGGATGTAATGTAATGAAGCATTATGAGTTCATAGGAGGAGGATTTGGGGCTATAGGTATCATCTTGTTACTATCTAAATAAACACATATTTGATAATAGTTGTTATGAAGACCGATAGCTAAACAATTTATATAAAAACAAATTTAGTTTTATTGCCTTATTATTCTTTTTTGAAGACAACGTATGTCAGCGATAATTTTTTTTTGTAAGAATCTAAAAGTATGCATATAGTTAATGTTAATATGATTATGAAGACGGAAACATGGAATTTTACACTCATTATGAAACGTTTATAAAAAAAATAATTTTGTTTGAAAAGTAATTAACAGTGCAATTACATTAAGATTTGCTGTTATCTTGGAATTAAAGTGATAATTTTACTATAGACGATTCGCGCCATTTAAATGTTAAACTTATCTGTAGTTTACGATAAACGAAATTCTTATTTTCTAGAGATGATAATTTAACAAATTAGTTTTTGAACCCTATTGTCAACAGTATCAACATCATTAATTTCATAAGTAGCCAACAATTACGTTCTCTTTACTCATGTAAATGTATCTCTATAACAGGAATTATCTATTTTGATGATAAATTTCTAATTCAATATTCTTTTTTAATGAGAAGCAGTTATTTATAGCTTTGTACTCTTATCTACAACGTTTATTAACGATTCTAGGTCTACCTCTATACTGTACTAATAGATAATATTAAATAATAATAGCACTAACTAAATAACGCTTCATATACAGCGCGCGTAGAAATTGACGCACAATCTGCACGTGGAGTACTTTATGCTATAGTAAACCATCTTTTTTTATAAAATACAAATTCAAGTTTAATTCCTGTCTCTAGATTAGGCCAGATTATATTTAATTAAGGGTGATATTGCACTGCGATCTATTGATCTATTGCGCCTGCTTTCAGAACTCTCCATGCAGTCTAACAGCTTTAATAAACTGCAATAACTGTGACGGTTTCTTCGTCTATGACGTATTTGTCGAGATAATTGGCTTGAGTTCCGTGATAGCGGTGCAGTTAGATGTTAGGTGTTCCGGATATTCATCCTCCACCCCGCAGAACATGCAGTCGCTATTCTGTGTTAAACCTATTCTTGTCATATATTCCCCAAGGTGACAATGCCCCGTAAGAAAACATGTGAGCATGCGTAGTCTGTTTCTACTGAGTTGTAACAAAGTTTTTGCTCTATGCTTATTGTAGTTTCCAAACCAGAGAGATTCTTCCAGAGGGATACTCTGCGCCTCTTGTCTCTATCTTTGAGCTCTTTTTTGTAGGCGTTTATTCCTATACCGTAAAACGGTTCCGGTACCACAAATAAAGTTGTGGTGTAGAGATGAGTAGTTCGTGAACGAACTATTAAAAAGAACTATTCTTTGAGCTGAACTAAAAGAACTAGTTCACAGATTCGAAATGAACTAGTTCGCCCGAACTATTAAGACTTGATGTCGATTAGGCGGCCTGTGAGAACGCTTAAGGACACGTGCGGATAAGGGCGCTGCGAGTCAATTCGGTTTCTGGTGAACGAGGCAACCGAGTGAATGCGTGAATGGGAAGGAATGATTTTGCTTAATAGTTCGTTCACGAACTAGTTCGCAGAAGTGAAATAGTTCGCGGAAACTAGTTCACTGAAAAGAACTACTAAGCACATCTCTATTGTGGTAGCCTTAAGATTTTTTCTAAATTATATATAATAACCATTTCATCATTCGGTAGACTTAGGAATGGAGAGAGCCCCGCTAGAGATGTCCAAGCTCTCTGGTACGGAGTCTCGCCCCTTCCAGCCCCGCCCTGTTCTTTCTGTACAATGCCACAAGGGCCACCCCCACCAGCACTATGTGTAGGGATGTGAGGTCTAGAATTACCTCTAGGACCGCGGTTTGACATGTTCTGATAGCGCCGGTGATGCATACGCATGCTAGCTGTTGCAGCTTGTCAAGGATATTCCTGGTTGTGACTTGTGTGACCTTCGGGAACCAGGTTACCACCCCGTACGTTACCATAGGTTGTACTATACTGGTGTACAGCCATCGCAGTATGTTTGGGTTGCAACCCCACGTTTTACCTGCTAGGCTCCGGCGTATCATTAAGACTTTTGTTGCCTTATTCAGTGTCAGTTCGCTATTTCTATCCACGATTTGGGGTTAATCCCAATAGTGAAAACCTGGCCGTGCCCTTGTTCTTTGGCGTTTATGACCTTCCAGAGGTCTATCTTGAGTTCCGGGTTCTGGACGCCAATCAGTTTGAGCAGTTTGTCTGCTTCCTGACCCTTGCTCCTCGGTGGAAATACCGTCATGTCGTGAGGTTTAACGACGAAGACGACTGTAGACAGTCTAATATCTGGTCGAGTCAGTTAACTGTTTGTTCAGTCTCACAGTCCACTAATATTACTCCTTGACAGAAATGTATGCCGACCCCGCACCGTACTCTCCACCATTGCCTCCACCAGATCTTCCTTCAGCGAAGACAGCAGAGCAAAGCCCATCCATACTTGAGGGTTCCTCTGGTACTATCTCTACTTTGGTTATTTTTGCAGCAGGATCATAGCTGGTGGCTTGCCCAACTGTACCTCCTGTACAAGTTACTTATAGATTATCGTGAGCTTACCGCCCTCTATACTCTATTTTAACATAAAATTACTCTCTTACAGTTATAGCTTTTGGATTTATAACGATAAATCTCGATTATCGATATATTAATATTTGATATCCACTAATGATATACTTCAATATATTCTTCCGCCCTAAGTAAGATTCTAGAAACATTTCTGTCAATTCACATCTTGTAGTGCGTATTCGTAATAAACAAACTACTTCACATATAAAGTTCTTGGAAGATGTTTATAATGTCTACAGCTAATTGGATAATTCAAGATTTCACTGAAAGAGCGATCTACTTGTATGTAAATATAGTACGTCAATACATCGATTACACAGTATACTATTTGCTAGTATTAGTAATTGCGTACTCATTTTGTAAAGCAACTGTGTCAGCAAGTTGTATATCTATGTTTTGAATTTGTCAAGTATTAATACACTCCTAAATAAGAAACTAACGCACTTAATGATCATCCAAATATGTTTTATGTTTTGTTACGGCTTGGACATCCTACATATTTGCAACAAATTATATTGCGAATCACAAAATTTGTATCCTATACAAGCCATGAATGACAAGAATAGATATAACAGTCACATCTGAGCTTAGACAATTGACATTAATAATTGTCATCCATGTTAGATATTTGTGGCTATTTAATAATAGCCTTTGTCTTTAACTGAGAACAGAAATGCTTGATGTACGCGTATCGGTTGTTCCCCGCAGTTTTGAAATTAGCAAGTGTTAAAATGAATAAACTGTACAACATGTTGGGTCTCGCCATCTATGTTTTGTTTTATAGGCGAGTCTAATTCTAACTGTCAGTTAGTTCTATGTCAAAATATATATGTCCAAGCGTTGATTGAAGGAATACATAAAGATGCGCAACCTATGACAGTTGACAGAAATCTCAGATCCCTTAAATGGAGATTTGCATTTAAGGGATCTGAGATTTCTGTCAACTGTCATAGGTTAATCAACGGTCCAAGTCATATTAGAGCGCGACCAAGTTAATCTGGCCCGCGGAAAATATGCTAACTAACTTGCCAACCTCTTACGTCGCACCCCCGCTAACCATCACTTTGAATGTTTGACAGCAGGGTACAGTCTTGTTCTATGTTGATTTCTTTAGATTGTGAGAATTATCTCATATAAGATTATATCACATTTAAATTTTGGCGCGCTGAGTTTTTGTTTGGGAATGTATATGACAAATCGATGGTGCTGCTTGAGGGGTCATGTTCACCTGGTCGCACTATAGTAATAAAGACTTGTTCTCCGTATTTATCGTACGAGTTTTCTTTCCGAACCTTAACCTTCATAGGTTTGACGGCGATTACTGCATTATTCTGCATATGGAATCCATACAAGATCTACAATTTTACGAATTATTACTTTATATGTTTTACATAATTAGATTTTATTTCGGTTCCATTTTTCATTGGGGATAAAATATTTAGTATCACAATATTTCATTACATTTTTTACCGATTTTAATCTTAAAATTAAGTTAGTAAGGTCAAATGTGCAAATTTGTTGTAATCTTTGACCCAGCAAATAATATTTAAATATAAATTTGTCAATGTCGTGTTTTTGTAGTAAATAAAACGTGACTTCACATATATACGTATGTATGTATACGTATATACATGCATAGACTTTGGAATAGATAATATTCTAATGTGTAATTCATAAAATCCGTAATAATTTTATTTTTAAAAAATTATGTAAGATTTATACATTCATGTATTTCTGATAGCAGAGTTGGGTGGGTTATTCAACTGTCCTAAATACAATTTATTGTTTTTTTGTCATTGTAACAAATAAGATAGCAGTATATGAACTTTTATATACCTATAGAAGTTTGCAAATAAATCTGAGAGAGTTCCAATTCCTAATTTATTGCTTACACTCATATGTAAATAAAGACATGAAATATGTACTTACCATGGCCGCCATAAAAAATGGGTACACTTAAATTGCTTTGTTGTGAATAGGTGTTGTTTAGAAATTATTGCTATGATTAATTTAATAATTGCCATTTTAACATATTTATTTAATTCTATTGTGTCTATTCAGCTTGAAAATACCTCAACACTTAAGTAAATTTAATAAAGCTAAAGTGATGACGATGTTGAGAGCAGCTGGTCATTACGATGAATTGTTCAATTGAGAGTACCTTTTGTAACAACTATTTGATACAAATTTTATTTTTCAACAAGACATCAGCACTATTCATACTTGGCATATTGTTGCGGAATGGCTTAAAGAGAACAAAGTATCTCACATCTTAGCCGGCAAGCATTGCCGAGATTAGAATGGCCAAGAATATTTATAATACCAGTTTTAGACCTCAAAATTTAGAAGGGTTGTGACAAGCAATCTAAAAACTGTTGGGAAGAAGTTACACAGAGTTTAATTCAGTCACTGCCACGACGTCTTTAGAGCGTCATTGAGCAAAGCGGTAGTTTTGCAAAATATTAGTTTTATTAACTTTGGTTAATTTATTTTATGAATAATATTAACATAATATCTTTTCTAAAATGTAAAATTGACAAATTAAATGATAATTAGTAGAATATGATTCGATTATGTAATAAGGTGTTCATGTTTCATATACAAAGCTATGGGTTGATTCATACACATAGAGCAAACATTTACATAAAATGTGATGTTATTTTTAATGTCTTAAAATTATTATATTAGGTATACATTTTGAAAATAATTTATATTTTGTTGTCCATTTAAAATGTATATAAGTGCCTATAGCGTATAAAGTACAACAAATATATTCTATCACTCATGTACTCATTTTTTTTTATTTTAATGGATTCCGACCGTCGTACTTTGTCGCCAAAGAGTATTTTGTAAGTACGTAAGATGTATATCACTATGAATAAATAAGTCGCACTATTGTATAAATAGTAAAAACAGTGACATGCCTGATAACGCATTGATAAATAGTTATTGCAAAAGCTGTTCGGCTGAGCGATAGTTTTAGTCAATAAACTTTAAAAAAATGTTTAACATACATATGTATCTTATTTTTCCAAACGATTGAAGTATTATATTTGAAAAAAAAAAATCTACTGAATTAGAAATAATGTATTCTTGACAATGATGAAGCGAAGGTGCATTAAAAGTTAAGTATTATACGTTGTCGCTTATAACGAAAAGCCGCTTATACAGGCAAAAATTCGAGATGTTAGATTTTCTGGATAAACATTTGTTTTGTTTTCCAATATTATTTATTGTATGATTGTATACGTATTTTGCATAATTTTCTAACAATTATTCTGTTTGCTAATAAAACATTCCTCCAAATATAACGTTTGTATCTTACTAGTTCAGGGTCCACACTGGCACGAACATTGTTAGCTAACAGTGTTCGCTAACGGTGTTTAGCTAACATTTTTAGTAGCAAAGTGAAGTTCACTAACATTCTCACTAACATTTGCTAGTAAATAACAACGTTAGCTAACAAAAATGAATGTTCCACCCACTTACAGTAAACTTCGTGCCAGTGTGGGCCCGGCGTAATAGACGTTGTATCCGACTTTTACTACTACATATTTTCCATTAAAACTGTGTTTTATCGGTTTGAAACGAAGTAACGGCAGTATACTTTGTAAGGACAAGCATATGAGACGGCAGTGTCGTATAACACATAGAAAACATTATAATTTTATAATATTATATTAGTTTACATTATCACAGACGTTTAACAGACTGTTAAATGCGTAACAGAGAATTAGAGAAAAATTGAATTCCTTTGGTGCGAAAGTTGATATATTAATGAATGTAGTACGCAATATTCAGGATAACTATTGCAATATTATACAAGACAATATGCATTGTTTAAATAGAAATTATTTTAATAAAACATATAGGTAGATAGCTACATATACCATACATATGTATGTATAGCTTTTCAAAATAAACTTCTTCATAGTTTAATATTTTTTGTTTTTCATTGACTGTCAAGTCATTCATTTTATAATGAAGCAAAAAATTGAAAACGTTTGCAATTCATCATCACTGAATTCGCATGTATCTATGTACATACATCAATCGAGAAGAAGATAAAGTTGTGCGTAAATTAAATATCTAGTTTTCAATTTGTGGGAAGTTTTGTACAATTGATGCGATTGTAAAGCAATTATATTCATTAATTGCTCAATATATTATTTATTAGTGTGGTATAAAATTTCAAATTTTTGTATTTCCCTCGAGTGTCTACTTTGACAGGACATGAAGAGGTCGCGTATAGGGGTGTGTGTGCAATATTCTTGTATCCGACCCCACAGCTTCAGAAGTGGGATAAAGAAGCCAACGATTAGGATACCGAATTAACAAAAAAAAAAAAGATTTGACGACGACGCAATTTGGGCGACGAGGAAGATATCTGGGCGAGAAAATTAGTGTGAATGTTTTACGATGACGAGTCCAAGGAAGGAAGAATATACAGCACAGGAGATAAGAGGTATTGTAGGAACATCACCAGAACGCAGTTCGATTAATACGTCGGAGGTAGAGAATACAGCAGAGAACGAGGTAGGAATAGCGACAACTGATTTAACACAATTAGTGAGAATGATGATAATAGAGAATCAGAGTCCAATGGAGAGAATGTTACGAGAGAGCAATACGAATGACAATTATCAAGTTATGCCTGACAGTACTAAAAATGTACTCAATTTTGATGGGAGCCGTAACCCTAGAGACTGGCTTACGAAATTGAAAAGTATGCGTGCGATACACAGATGGCCAGATGCATTCACATTGGAGATTGCAAGATCGAATTTGATTGGTGGTGCCTACGAATGGTGGTGCATGAAAGAAAGTACCATTAAGAATTTTACTGATTTCATAGAAGCTTTTGAGAAAACATTCTTGAAGGACGAAGGGTTTCCAGCAAAGTGGAAACGAATGACTGAGAAAGTACACGAGAAAAATGAAGCTATAGTTAGCTACTTCCATCCAAAAGTGAGACTATGTTATGATTTAGGATTAAGTTTTGCTGAAACGAAGGAACAGGTACTAGTAGGGTTATTTGACAAGATTTTATGCTCGACAAGGCTGGGTAACGTACATCACAATGAAGACGAATTATATCATGATCTTATGGAATATGATCGAATCAATGTTGCCAGGCTAGACCGTATTAAAAACACACATGAAAAGAAGAAAGAATATACACCCAGAAGACCACAGGAAAGAGTCGCTGCCACAGCAGAAGCAGAAGGAAGATGTCTGCAGCAGAAACCAGTCGAAGACCAGCTCAGAATGAAACGAAATGTTTTAATTGTAATGTGTTTGGTCACAGAGCGTCTCAATGCGATAAACCTAGGCGAGCAAGAGGATGCTACTCGTGTGGTTCCACGGAACACAAATTGAAGGACTGCCCGAGACCATATGCCAAGCGGGAGAAGAATGAAGAGACCCCTCAACCAAGGCAGGATGGTTCAATCAGCTTGGTAGCGGTGTAACCGCAAGTATTAATGAAGCCATATACGGTAAAGTTAACTTATAATATTACAGATAAAGATAATTGTAACGTATGCAACATTGTCGCGCTGTTAGACACAGGTTCACCAATTAGTTTGATTAAACAACAGTATGTAAATGCTTATAGACCTTGTAATGTTAACGAAACAAATTTGTTTACTGGCATAAATGATTCAAAATTAAATATACTTGGTACCTTTGAAAACGATGTCACTGTAAATGATAATGCTAAGATTAATATTAAGTTTTATGTTGTCACGGACAAAACCATGGTGTTTTCTGCAATATTAGGCAGAGACTTTTTGGCAAACCCTGACCTAACAATTACATTAGCTGATCCTGTTGTCGTGAAACAAAATTCTGACGAAACTAGCGTTATTAACAGCATCATGCACATTGATGTAGAGCCCTGAGAAAAAGTGTCTGAAAAATTAAACATATGTCACCAAATAGATTATTATTCTTCTGAAAAACTTAAGAACTTGTATCATACAGAGTATATAGGAAAATGGGGCATTGATTTAGTCAAACATGATTTTGAGATGAAGATTGTTTTGAAACATGAGCAACCAATATCTTTTCGTCCCCGACGACGCTTGTCGTTCGCAGAAAAGGAAAAGTTACGCGAAATTCTCGATGGATTATTAAATGATGGAGTTATTAGAACTAGTACATCAGCGTACTCGAGTCCTATAGTTTTAGTAAATAAAAAAAACGGCGAGCTAAGACTTTGTGTAGATTATCGCGAGATAAATAAGATTACCGTACAAGACAATTTTCCTACTCCCCTTATTGACGATCATTTGGATCGACTGCGCAAGAAAAAGTATTTTACCAGTCTTGATTTACAAAGCGGATTCCACCATGTAAAAATAGCAGATGATTCGGTTAAGTATACATCATTTATTACGCCTTTCGGTCAATTCGAATATCTCAAAATGCCCTTTGGGTTAAAGAATTCACCTAGAGTATTTCAACGCTTCACAAACCATATATTCGAGCCTCTAATTAGATCCAATAAGATTTTACTCTATCTTGATGATATATTGATTGCTACCGACGATGTCGAAGAACACTTAAACGTTCTTAAAGAAGTATTTCAATTAGCAAGGCGGTACCAGCTGAAATTTCGACTTGACAAATGTTGCTTTCTTTATCACGAAATAACCTACTTAGGATATCTTATAAATGAATACGGTATACGACCAAGCGTTGAAAATGTACGATGCGTGTTAGATTACCCGATGCCAAAATCTTGCAAAGATGTTCATCGATTTATTGGTCTCGCGTCTTATTTTCGTAGATTTATTCCGAGCTTTTCGTTGATTGCCAAACCGCTGTACGATTTAATAAAAAAGAGTGCCACATTTAAATTTGGACCCGAACAATGTGAAGCCTTTGAAAAATTAAAGCGAAGTCTAGCTAGCGACCCGGTTTTAGCTATATATTCGCCTAAGTTGGAGACAGAACTGCACTACGATGCGAGCAGCTCTGGCTTTGGAGCTATACTGTTACAGAAACAAGAAAACGGAGTTTTGAGACCGGTGTTTTACTTCAGCCATAAAACCAGTCCCAATGAAGCCAAGTATCACAGCTTTGAGCTGGAATGTCTTACTGTTATTTACGCTATAAAACGGTTTCATACTTACCTTTCTGGTATTAAATTTAAGATAATAACAGACTGCGACAGCTTTAGACTGACCTTCAGCAAACACAATGTTAACCCTCGAATCGCTCGGTGGGCTATGTTCTTGCAAAGTTATGATTATACCATACAACACAGACCTGGCACACGAATGTCACATGTTGATGCTCTAAGCAGATGTTATGGGATTTTTATTTTGCAAGGTAACACCTTCGAGCAAACACTAGTCATCAGACAACATCAAGATGAGGACATTCAAGAAATTCGCAAACGATTGGAAGAGTCCGAAGATAAGTATTTTGAAATGCAAGAAGGCTTGGTTTATAGGAAAGCCAAGGATGGTAAACTTCTATTTTATGTCTCCAAGCAAATGGAAAGCAATGTCCTTAGGACGTGCCATGACGATTTAGGTCATGTTGGTTTAAATAAAGTTATAGAACACATTACGAGAGTGTATTGGTTCCCGAACTTGTCCCAAAAGATCAAAACCTACATTGCCAGTTGTCTCAAATGCATTGAATTTTCTCCAAACATAGGAAAACCCGAAGGTTTCTTACATAGTATTCCCAAGGGTGATCTTCCATTTCAAACAGTCCACATAGATCACTACGGTCCGCTAGAAAAAACGAGTCGTGGATATAAATTTATATTGTCTGTTGTAGATGCTTTCACTAAGTTCATAAAATTCTACCCCTGTAAATCAACCAAGTCCGAGGAAACGATTAAGTATTTGAAAGATTATTATAGAGCCTATAGTAAGCCGAAACGTATTATTTCTGACCGAGGCACTACCTTTACCTCTACCCAATTTAAGGACTTTTTGGATAATGAATGCATAAACTATATTTTAGTAGCGACAAGAACCCCTCGTATGAATGACCAAGTTGAGAGGTTCAACCAGCCGTTGACCTCGATGTTATCCAAATTAACGGATGAACCAGATAGATGGGACAGGTACCTTGCCGATGTAGAGTTTGCACTAAACAACACCAAATGTAGAACTACTGGAGAGACTCCTAGTCGATTGCTCTTCGGCATGGACCAATTGGGTCAGGTAACCGATAAAATGAGACTTATGTTGCAACACTGCAACGAACACGAGCGAAATTTAGCTGCTATCCGAGATTTGGCGTCGGAAACTATAGTTAAATCGCAAGGACAGCAACAGGCCTATTACAATAACAAGCACAAAATTTCGTCCAGATATGACGTTGGAGATTTTGTGATGATTCGGAATGTAGATGCCACTTCTGGTACGAACAAGAAACTCATCCCTAAGTTCAAAGGACCATACGTCGTCCGAAAAGTTCTAGACCGAGATAGATACCTTATAGAAGACATCGAAGGTCAGCAGTTAACTCACAGACGGTATAGTAGTATTTAGGCCCAGATCAATTAAGACATTATGCCAGGTATTGACCGTGACAAAAGAAAAGTATATATATTTGCTTTTTTCAATTATGGATATTATTAGTTTTAGATATAAGGTTATAGATGTAGTAAGAATGCGTTTCAGTTAGAAATCTTTATTTCATCCAATGATATGGCCGAGGCGTCCATATTGTCAGGACGGCCGAGCTGTGGTATAAAATTTCAAATTTTTGTATTTCCCGCGAGTGTCTACTTTGACAGGACATGAAGAGGTCGCGTATAGGGATATATAGTGTGTGTGGGTGGCGAGATTGTTTTTTTGTCTTAGATGTAACAGTAATGTCATGTAAAAGAAGAAGATAAGATATCTATGTAAACCGTTATGCACTCTATGTTTTTATATAATATACGTTATACTACAAGTGTGTGTGTGCAATATTCTTGTATCCGATCCCACATTAGTTAATATATTACCAATGAAATTCATTTTTATTCTTTATTTAATAGTTTTAATTCTTATAACTTTATTAGGAAGATGTTACTCTCGTTTCCGTTTGCAGCATGAAGTCCAATGAAACTACTTTCCACGCTTTGTCTATTATAGAGTCATATTAGAGTAATTTGGTCTTCATATACAGTATCAGAACTGCAATATAATAACGGGTGCATGAAGAGTTTTGATTAGAAGTTTCTAGAGATGCAGTTGTAAGGAAAATGTGAAATTTTACCACAGTACATTTTCAATAATGCTGATTTTAAATGTAATATTTTCACGAATGATTTACTTCCGGTATACCGAAAATGAAAGCCAACCCGATTATTAAAAATACAACATGGTATTTTTTCTTTTATTTTTAAATTTTCCATCAAATTTTGAGTAAATTTCATGCACTATGTCCTAAATCAAAAATCAACAAACAAAAACGCTACTGAAAATTTGACACAGCGAATTACACTATTATCACTAAAATGTTACGTCTTTTAAAATTCCAACAATTTGAACAATTATAACTCGCTTATTTCAAATGCAACACCCTGTATTTTATATCAATTTTTTATTTCTGTTTTCATTTTTAATTGATACTAGCATTCCTTATATCTAATTGTTAGAATTGGGAGGTACGTCGTCTATAAAAAGTTTAATATTTTAAAAGATGAAATGCTTTAGCGAACTTTTATCATTCGCTGTGCGAAATTTTAAGTCGGTAGCATGTTTTTTGTAGTAATATCATGATTTATTTGTAGCCGTTTTCTCGAAAAGTTGAAAAAAAAGATATATGTATTTCAAAAACTATTAATGTTAGCCATAGGACATGATATACGAACTTTAATAGACACTTAAATAATAAAATAAAAACTATAATATTCTAATTAAAATAAGCGAGTTGGTATGTACTTCCGATGTACCGGAAGTCGTTTATTCGTGAAAATATTTAAATACATTTAAAATCAGCATTATCGATGATATAAATGTGTAAAATTGTGCATTTAGTCTAAGAGTGCATCTCTCAAAACTCTTCGTGCCACACCTTGTATATGCTGAATGTGCCAAAAACTCGATATTATATTATTATTATTGTATTTTCGTCTTTTATTTTCTTTTTTATTCTTTCTACTATTATTATTATTATTATTAGTACTGTAATCTTTAGTATAAATTTATAAAAAATGCAACCTTACTATAATAATTGACAGTACTTTATAGATGTCAATTCTGTGGCACGTATTCGTTATTATGTAACACGAAAAAGGTTTTTAAATTCATTGTCTGGGCCTGTGGAAGAGTAGCGTCACTTACACATATTACGCCATTTTGTTTATTGTTCTTATTTTCTTAACACCTGTGTATGTTTAACATTAATTAATTAATAATTACTTTTATGGCATACAAAATATACTAATATCATTGATAAGTGACAGGATTACATTTATCAGTTTGCTTTTACGGGCCAAATGTTGCTTAATTATAATGTCGTAAGATATCTTTTTTAAACAAACATCGTTTCGAAGATAAACAAATTTTGCACGATTAATTCTATAGCTTTAGTTCAGACATCGCGATTTATTACTAGACGCCGTTATGCGGACATATATCGACAGCAAGTTAGGCGCCGTTGAACTATTACATGATAAGAATTTTGTTATAACTTTTATGTAATTTAATTTCAATATATCTTTGTTGCTTTTTTCTTATGCAATACTATACTATACTACGATAATCTTTCTGTATCTGAACTATTTACATATAATGGCACGTATAAGTAATAATCTACTACATTTATTTTCTGGTTTGTTGCTGTAGCTTTGGGAACAATAATCTACAAGAGTTTATTGATTTCTCCTCTAATTGTAATTTGAACATTTATTAAATGGAGAACTACCTATCTTATGTTATGAGGGCTTCCGGGTTTTAACCGCGTCGTAGTAAAGTACATATACAATACAAAATGAAATAAAACAAAAATGAAAATTAAAAACAAAAATACGAAGTATATATAGATTGATGAGCTAGTGAAGTATCTATCATACAGTTGAATATAAAAAATAATAAAACCCAACTTCACTTGAATGTGTATTTAATTGTATGGCCATTTCGTTACATACTGCGTAACATCTTCAGCATGATTTTTTTTATATTCAACAAAAATACGAAACATATACAGTCGAATTCCTCTAACTCGAACTTCTCTAACTCGAAATTTTCTTTAACTCGAATATTTTTGCAGTCCCATACGTTACGTATAAAGTTTATGCATATATTATATTTTAATTCTTTTATCTCGAATTTTCTGTAACTCGAACTTTTTCCTGGACTTTTGGTGTTTCGAGTTAGAGGAATTTGACTGTATATACAACTTACTCAAACTTGACGTTTCGCCACTAATGTAAGTGGCTTCTTCAGGAGCAAAACTAGGTGAGGGCGCCAGGAGATCACGGTAACTCGACGTTAGAGACGAAAACCTTCTGAACCGTCAAAACCCGAGAGCCCTCATAACAGAGACTCAGACCGTGGAAGCCTTCGATTTTACCTATCTTATTTTTAACATCTCTTGATTAATTTTCGATGACATTACGAAAAATTGCAAGATGCTGTCATGAGAAATACTAATTAAAAGCATATATTAGCACTATTTTAAGAATTTATAAGAATAGCCTTCAACAGTATAATTTCAAAATACGTATGTGAGAATAATACAAAAATGTACCCAACATGATGTCATTATTTAGCCTAAAGGGTGCACTTCGCTCAATAACATAAACAAAACATAAGTCGTATGCGACGGACTGTATCGACACAGAGAGGGGCAAGCGGGTATTTTCTGTATAAGATTCGATAATACGCTCCCATTCTAAGTATACTAAATATACCGGGTGTCCCAACAAGGGTAACGAGATACGGTATTAGGGAAACGGATGTACCAGAAATTTGAAACAAAGAAATTGTTGAGTAAATCGGCTAAGAGAAAATGCTGGAAATTATTTTCGAGTTTTTGAAATGGCCTCCAGGGAGCGTAATTGCCATCCTGAACATTTATAAACACTTTTTGATTTTCCTTTCAAGCTTGTTGTGTTTTATCGTTCTCAAGTTATTAGTTTCATAGATTCAATAATTTATTGTTATTATTTTATAAGCATCGGGGCTCGTTGGACTTTAAGTTAGTTTCCTTACTGTTCCCACACTTATTATTTTATAATTGTTTTGGCCTGTTGGGTTTCGAAGGTATTGTAAAAAAAAAGTAACAAAGATAAATAACAAAATTTTATTTCGATTTAAAATATCGTTTGGCATCCCAAATAATAAGTTAGCATTTTATTTAGTAAATTAGGAATAATTAGACATTAGTAACAAACCTTAAAGTGGAAATGCTTCCCAAAATGTATTTTTTTTAGTATAAATGTCTTTTATTCATATCTTAGATTAGGATAAAGATATTGAGCTGCGGTTCTCACTGGCTTGTTAGGCTCTTGATTGACTATGTAATGACGTAAAAAGTGATATCATTGCATTTAATTTTTTTGCAGTAAGTTAATTTTTTAAAGAAAACGCCATCTGGCGGCAAGGTGAGCAAACACAATCACGTCACTCACAGTTCAATTGATAGTCTAGGAAACTCCCTTTTTAACGACTCCAAGTTTATTAAGATACGTTAAGCCTTTTTAGAGTTATCGACATTTATTTCCGAAAATATTCTAGCGCCCTCCACCACTTTCTTTTCAGAGATAGAATAAAAAGCATTTAACAAAAAATATTTGAATTTGTATAGTATTCACTATGACTATCATTAATATAAGAAAATTTGCAGAAAACGGGGTTTAAAATTCAGAATGGCAATTACACCCCCTGGCGGCCATTTCAGAAACTCGAAAATAATTTCCAGCATTTTCTCTTAGCCAATTTACTCAAAAATTTTTTTGTTTCAAATTTCTAAGTACATCCGTTTCCCTAATACCATATCTCGTTACCCTTGTTGTGACACCTTGTATATATAAAATAAAAAGGGTGTTCAAATAAGTGTCTTTTAATTTTAACAAAGACCCCATATACCAACAATGTAGATACTTTGAAACCTTTAAACTTGCATATTACATGTTTTTACCTTGATCTTAAAATTTATTCCATGTGGCAGTAAAAAGCGCAGCTCCAATCGCATTTCTTAATGCACATAAAAATTATTAACTTATTATGATAAATACAACTCTCAAAGTATGTTTTGAAACTTTACATACCACAAAGTTATAATATTAAAATAGGGAAAATTACATGTTTTGCATATTTTCTACATTCGCAAAAACTATAAGAGTTTGCTAATCGGTTCAATTTTGTTTATGGTTAAAGTAGTACCTTCGTTTTTATGTGTACAATCCTTAGCAGTTGAATTAGAATCATCTTGCGGGTTGAAGATTTGCTGCAAATTTAATGGATACGAGACACAAATATGTATAGGTATGTAAATTTCTAAAACAACATTTATTACCTCTTCCGCGTTGGTATTTTCTTCCCAATTTCTGCGAACGTTTTCTTTTGAGATTGTGATTTTTGAGTTGGGATATGGTCAGCTTAGGTTTTTCAAGACACTCCATACATTTTCATAGAGTTTAGATCCGGTACCTAAGTGTCCGGTCCGGAGAAGAGTTTTTATGTTAAAATGTATTTTAACTATTCGACGAAGTTTATTCAAAATCTGGTAGAGAACACTGAAACTTCATGAATTCGCATCTGTCTAGACGATTAAATTATACAAGAAAATATAAACCAAAAAATAGAAGTACGAATCAATATGTAGAAATAAAGTAAAATGTAATTGTATTGACTAATTCGTAAAGCAAAAACTGAAATCAAATGAATACGTATATTATACGACTCTATTATAGTACTAGAAGAATTATAAAAAAACGTAAGTTTTACTCTTACAACATTTATATTTACCAACGCTTACTAAACAGATTTTGAAAACATATTTACATGTTGTGAATGGTTTTTCTAGATTATTTACTTTTAATATATGTATTTTTTGACCTTTATGTACTTATCTTTTAATTCCTGATTTATTTCCACTTAGAGGTCAATAAAACAATAAATAATTAAATACCAATTTATTCCAAAAAATGTGGAACGCTTAACGATTTTGCGTGTCATCCTTGCGCAGGGACCCAACTCAAAAATCACAATCGATACAGAGAAGATTAGCATGGCCCCTGCGCAAGGATGACACGCAAAATCGTGAAGCATTCCACATTTTTTGGAATAAATTGGTATTTAATTATTTATTGTTTTATTGACCTCTAAGTGGAAATAAATCAGGAATTAAAAGATTATTTACTTTCCAACATTTGCCAATTTTGGAATAGGAAAATTAATAATACTATCAGTAAGTAAGGTGTAGGAAGAGCACACAACTATGTACCTATCGTTCCAAAGGTGTTGTAGTTGGTTTTCGAAATAGTTATTAAAAAATATAGCAATTTATCTAAACTAAAAAATTTGAAAGTAGATGTGTATATTCATATGGCATATTATATACGTACCTATGGATAATATCACTTTTCTACCGTTATCAGTTTTCACGCCAAACTCCGCGGATGCACTAAGGGCGCAACCGTATAATCTAACCATACATAAAATTAAAGAAATTAGTAATCTGTACAGATTGTTGTTGCAGCACGTATATTGTATTATACAGGGTATAAGGAGTTTCACTGCCATAATTTTCCCAGCAAATAGAGCAAGTAAATAGGATTAAACAAGTTTATTACAAAGTAGGCATTAAAATAAATAGTTTTCCAGAAAAACAAAAGCAAAGTTTCAACTTTTAAGTTGCGCTACCTTAGGCAGTTCTAAGTATTTTAAAGTGTGAATTTTACAATGGACTCATCACGTAAATACAAAGAAAAAATTGTTGTAGAAGTTTGTTCTATAATCTAAGGTAAGGTTAAAAAAAATATAGAAATCGAAGTACATCTAAAATGTCTATAGCTTTGGCAACGCTGAAACGTGACCTACCATAACTTTATACAAATAGACGTGTTTCACAGCAGCTGAAGGCTGCGGCGTCGATAAGAAAATTGCAGACGTTGCACTTTTAAAGAATAAATTGCCTCGTACAATTAAATCGTATGATTCCTGAATGAATGAATACAAATGGTCTAGGATACATCAAACGATATTTTAGTAAATTATTTCACAAAATATGTACTTTGAAACATCAGTACTGTGTAAAGTGTTGGTGTTAGCACGATGGAATATCACAATATGCTGTTAATTATTGTAATCGCGACAAGTCCTCCGTCTACGGGCCTTTAACTTTTTTAAGCGCGGCGTTGTCAACTTCTGGTAACTAAGCATTTGCTTATCTTGGCAATCATAAGTGTCAGGCTAAAAATTTATCAAGATTTTCTGTTCAGTTTCATTCAGTCTACACTACATTATAATTATGGCACTTAAACCACTTACACCCTGTATTGTTGACTAGATGAGAAGTCATTTAGAGAAAGCAAAAATTATATGTACCGTGCATATTACACACACTAGCGCACGCATATTTTACATGTACATACGTATCATCTGTAGGCGTAGCAAAGTTACGATAGTGGGGGACATTCGTAAGGGTTTTCCACTTTCAATCGTATTAGTGCGGCAGGAGTGACGTAAGGATGTACATACATCTTTGCTTTTAGGAATTAGTACGTGTAGCTTGATTATCTAGTTTTTCAAATGATGTATCTATGCAATAACATTGAACTGAAACAAAACTCCGAAACAAAATTCTATAATGAACTTTACAAAAGCGAGCGAGGAATGTGTTTCTCTCTTTCAAATGCATACCTCCTACGACATGCACGGCATCCCCTCCTCTCTGTATCACATACATGGTGTACATGGTACATGTATATGTATTTGAAGTCGAATGGAAACATTCACTAGGCCAATCTGTATATCTCCGTCAGAGAGTTATGTAAAAATTACGTGATTTTTATTTACGTGTTTTTCTTGAATTCTTTTGCTTTGTATTAACTTTGCTTAAAAATTTTATTTTTATAGTTTAGCATAAAATTATTAAGAGAAAAATATTTCCTATAATGGTTTCATTTTTGACACAAAACATGGGATTTCAATTTTCCACGACGATTTACATCAGCGGCAATATTATGCACGCATTTTGCTGTCTTCCAATTTTAAACGTACTCTACTAATTTTTAAAATATATTTTAATAATAATAATAATAATATTTATTGCCCAACAGTAATAATATACCAATACCAGGACAATGCAAAATACACAAGATATAAAAATCTTAAAAGTAAAACAAAAAACAGAAACCTATACTTACATACAAATATACAAGCTGATTCATTTTCGGCCCTCACCATGGGGATCTCGCTTATTATTGGAGATAGAGTATAGGTTTAAATTTGGCAAAGTTGCTAAATTTTGTACTTGTTATGAATCCGAAAAGAAAATTGACCTGTGACAATTGACGTTCGTTATTTCTTAAAAAAACGCGAAAACCGCATTTTCTTCTTTTACCTATAGCATCTACATTTGGCCCTTTAGAGAAAAAATAAAAAGACATTCTCATGGCCACTTTTGAGCCTCTATCCAATGGTGTAATCGAAAATTTTATACGACGTTTCGTTTCTTTCTGACCATCATCAACTATCTAATTTCTTATAGGCGTCATATTGGATTTACACACCATCGGATAGGGTTTTTTTTTCTGATTTCAACCATGTATCACATGTTGACGATAGTTTTTGATATTATGCTTAAATTAAAAAAAATAGATTTTTTAGATAAAATAAGGTAGCCATGAAATTTCAATCTGTCAAACATTTCATTTATCGTTTATTAGTAATACGAAAATGTACAACAACGAAGAAAAACGAGATATGTTAAGTATTTTTTATTCTTCGAATCGAAATACAACAATAGCGAGTACAAGATATTTACAAATGTATCCAGAACGACAACAGCCTCATCGTTCCATTTTTCTAGATCTTGATAGAAATTTGGTCGCGTATGGGTCGTTTACTAAGCTGGATAATGTTCATGCCAACAGGAATTTTAATGAAAATCGATAGGATATTTTACAAAAAATACATACATAAAAAGGTAAACAATAAACAATTACAGTAATTGTTCAATTATCTGGCCATCTTCATTAATGCACAGTTGGGCACGCCTTCTGGCATTTTGAACAGCTCTTTGTATAGTTCTTCTTGGAACTGCATCGAAGGCATTCTGAAGTCTGTCTCGTAATTGTTCAATGTTTTGTGGGGCATCTAATTTATAAATATTATTTTTAACATATCCCCATAAAAATAATCAAGCGGACTTAAATCAGGTGATCTCGCAGGCCATTCGACAACTCCTCTATTTCCAATCCAACGGTTTGGAAACTCTTGATTCAAGTAATTACTAACAACTGCCGCGTTGTGTGCTGGTGCGCCGTCTTGTTGCCACCATAAATGTTGTAGTTGATTTAATGGAATATTGTTGTCAAGGTAGTTAGATACGTATGTACGTAAAAGGTTTAAATATCTTTCTCCGTTTAATGTTTCTTCATACATAACTGGTCCTAAGAGACGATTTCCCAAAATACCCATCCAAACGTTTATTCCAAAACGATGTTGTGGTCTCCTTGCCCTGTTTTGTCGGGGATTTTCTACTGCCCAATAGTGCTCCGTATTTCTGTTGAACATTCCAGAATTAGTAAATTTTGATTCATCTGTCCAGATAATTTTATTTAAAAAATTTTCGTCATTTTCTATCCTTCCCAATAACCAATTACAGTACTCTAGTCTTCTTAAATTATCTCCAGGTAGTAAAGTGTGACTAACGTGGATCTTGTATGGTTTAAATCTATTTTGATGTAAAGTTGTCCAAACTCTAGACTGGGATAAATTTAATTCTGATGCCACTTCGCGTGTAGAAGTTGATGGATTATTATTTATCTAGAAAATACAAGATTAGTATGTAAAACTTTGCAAAACACGCCTTAAATTTACCATTTGTAAAATATTCTGCCGATTTTCATTAAAATTCCTGTTGGCATGAACATTATGCGGCTTAGTAAATGACCCATACGCGACCAAATTTCTATCAAGATCTAGAAAAATGGAACGATGAGGCTGTTGTCGTTCTGGATACATTTGTAAATATCTTGTACTCGCTATTGTTGTATTTCCAAGAAGAACTATACAAAGAGCTGTTCAAAATGCCAGAAGGCGTGCCCAACTGTGCATTAATGAAGATGGCCAGATAATTGAACATTTACTGTAATTGTTTATTGTTTACCTTTTTATGTATGTATTTTTTGTAAAATATCCTATCGATTTTCATTAAAATTCCTGTTGGCATGAACATTATGCGGCTTAGTAAATGACCCATACGCGACCAAATTTCTATCAAGATCTAGAAAAATGGAACGATGAGGCTGTTGTCGTTCTGGATACATTTGTAAATATCTTGTACTCGCGATTGTTGTATTTCGATTCGAAGAATAAAAAATACTTAACATATCTCGTTTTTCTTCGTTGTTGTACATTTTCGTATTACTAATAAACGATAAATGAAATGTTTGACAGATTGAAATTTCATGGCTACCTTATTTTATCTAAAAAATCTATTTTTTTAAATTTAAGCATAATATCAAAAAGTTTCGTCAACATGTGATACATGGTTGAAATCAGAAAAAAACCCTATCCGATGGTGTGTAAATCCAATATGACGCCTATAAGAAATTAGATAGTTGATGATGGTCAGAAAGAAACGAAACGTCGTATAAAATTTTCGATTACACCATTGGATAGAGGCTCAAAAGTGGCCATGAGAATGTCTTTTTATTTTTTTCTCTAAAGGGCCAAATGTAGGTGCTATAGGTAAAAGAAGAAAATGCGGTTTTCGCGTTTTTTTTAAGAAATAACGAACGTCAATTGTCACAGGTCAATTTTCTTTTCGGATTCATAACAAGCACAAAATTTAGCAACTTTGCCAAATTTAAACCTATACTCTATCTCCAATAATAAGCGAGATCCCCATGGTGAGGGCCGAAAATGAATCAGCTTGTATATATTATATATATCTATATATATATATATATATTATACCTATATATTTATTTAGTACTTCAAAATATATGTAAATTATATGCTCATACGTATCGTTAAATTACCAAACACTGCAAGTAAGTCCATTAATATCGTTGAACGTGTGTGTATAATAAAGATTAGCATTACTAGAGGAAAGTTACACACATACATAAATATATATAATAAATTCTCTCCGTTCAAATATTTCCATCGCTCTAAATTATAAATAAGTACATCAATATAATTATCACTTCAGTATCAATTAGGAATGTTTTTATTAAATTTGAAAAATTTTGAAGAGTAATGCTATGTTCTTGATTAAAATTGTCGTTATACAGGGTGTTATTGGCTAATTCGTTAACGTGACGTTGGGCTAAAATAATAGGGTTTTACTTACATATGTCACTTTTTATTTGAGCGCTGTTTTTTTTATTATATGTACAAGGTGTCAAATTTAACTTAAAAAAAAGTATATTTCGTAATATCTCGGATGTGTTTTGAGCTATAGTTTTCAAATTTGGTGCATATTGCACACCTTTTTGTATGATTTCTAACGAAAACTTCTAATAGAAACTAATAGAAAAATAGGAGATGTGGTAGTCTTGACTTCCCATTTTTTCCGATCAACGCTTACAGATTTGATACCCATTTTTATAATAGGCTGATGATTTATCTAACTTTTTTTCGTCTTATAAAATTTTGATGTTATACTTTCTTTACGAGATATTTTTACTTATTTAATTAGGTGTTGTGTGATTTTTTTCAGTTAAACACTAATCATTACTAAACTTGGCCAATTCCGAACACATACCAACTGCGTACGCATACAATTTTGCGTTTAATTTAAATTACAAGAAAAAAATTACGCACTATATTCACCATGGGACGGTATGCCTACTGATCTTTATTATATTATATAACGACTCTATTGCTTACTAATTTGCAATTCAAGGTTGCTATATTCTTCGGCTAGCTAGCCATGCTATCGCCGACCGTAAACCCAATACCGATCGAAACATGACCTGCCTATGTGCGAGGCCCCTCTGTGCCATATTTAATCAGTACTATAAAAACATTGTAGTAAACGTTTCATGTGTCGATTACCTTCGCGAATAATTTTTTTACTCTTTTTAGAATTTAACTCAACTAACAACGATTATAATAAGTTACACCTACCAAAGTGACAGCTAAAGGATGTGTAATTTTATTTATCTGAATATTTTTTAAGCTATTATAATTAAGCTATTATAATTAACTTTATTTAATCTTTGAGTTTTCGAGCTCTAGCTATATTTTTTTATCTATTCAAACTAAAATTGTAAAAGCTACAAATTTGTGTTGTTTATTTCTATTAATATGACAATTTTATTAAACCATAGATAGTATTAAGTCAAAATAAAACAAATAAAATTCCTAAAAAAAACGTAACTTCGAAAGCATCAAAGAAAAATTTTACAAGACGCAAAAAGATAAATTATCAACTAACTACAAAAAATGGGCGCCAAGTCCATAGGGGTTCGTCAAACAAAAACAGAGCAGTCAAAGCGTACCATATCCTCTATTTTTTTCTATTAGTTCTTTAAATTTGTTTGAAATCATACAGAAGATGTGCTTAGATACAAGTAAAATCTGTACCAAGTTTGATATCTCAAACCGTATACGGAAATATTAATAAATATAGTTAAAAAAATTAGCTTTGACGCCTTGTATATCAAAAAAAGCGTTTAAATGGAAAATGACATAAGCAAAGTTTTCATTATTTTAGCCCAAAGAATATAATATATAATTAACGGATTGATCTACTTTTTGTGATACCCTGTAAACTTATAATGTGCAAAATGATATTTCTATCTAAGTAAAGTTTAAGAATTTTCATATTCGTATATTAAGCCTGAATCAATATTGACTGACTAATGAAGTTAACTTTTGCGAATATTAGAAATTCATCATATAAACAGCAACTTCAATAATTTATCGGTCTAAGTTTTATTAATGTTTCACTATATTTAGAAAAGCCCATAGTTAAATAGCAAACTCCATCATACGAAATCAATAACTATTGAGATTGGACCATAATCAACAAGTTGAACAAATGCATCCAAAATTTTTAAAAATTAATGAAGATTGAATTAACACATATCATATTTGAGCACACAGAAATTTAGAACACTATTTCAAGCAATTTCAGTATAAGGTACCATATAATACTGTAAATTAAATCATTAGGAGTTGCATCAATAATTAATAATGCATACTTAATTTTATCACACACTGATTGTAAGTTTTAATTTTTTTTACAGATAAAATTCTTTTAAACAATGGCCTTATGGTTGGTGAATACACAAATGAAGCGGATGAAGAAGGAGCAGATGAGAAAAAAGAAGAAACAAAAAGCGAAATATCTCAACTAAATTTGAATACCCTACCACATACTGACACTCAGGAATATGTTTTAAACTGGTGTAATAATCAAGAATTAGTTAGTAATCAAACTGAATTCGTCGATGATTGTTCCGGTGAATTGAATTATTGCAATAACAGCGCGATTATAATAACAAAGAAAGAAACTAAATGTTCTTCTACTAAATCCAGTTATCAGAGTGAAAGATTATCAAATTCATCTATTTCATCTGCGCTATCAAACTCAAAAACCGATAAAAAATTCAATAAAGTTACAATAAGGAACAAAAATAAACATCACATAAATTATCCACCGCAAAAGAAATGTAATTATAAAGAATCGTCTAGGGAAAGTGGAATCTTAACATTGCCTGAGTCTAGTGATGAAGATGGTGGATATTCAGACGACAGTTTCATAGATGAACAATGTGAATTCAATTATATTGAAACCACAAATAACTTAGGAAATTTAAACATCAAAGAACATAAAGATACTAGTAGCGATTATTGTACCTGTACGGAGAGCTCAGAAATTGCAAATATACTGGATAAAACAATATACGGATTTTCTAATAAGAAAAATCTTCATCCGCCAAACTCCAGTAACAGCGACGATCAGGATTTAAGTTTTGTGAGCATTTCTGAAGTATATCGATATACAGATTTAGATGAAGGCATCGTTTTCTATGAAAAACGAATATTAGTTACACCTTCATGCAGGTATGTTAATTTTTATTCTCTTCGAAAATTTTATTTAAATTCTTTAGTCCATATCTCCTTTTACATGTAAAATTTTCCGCGGAACAGCCTTCTTATATGTTTTTCGATGAATTTATAACATTGCTAGTAATTCATCATGTTGAATCCTTTGTGTTATTTTTTTTATCATTGAACTTGCTGTATACACATCGTTGTCAAAAATTTAATTCTATTTACGGAGTCATTGAGGTTTCTTATTTTAAAAATGAATACCGTGTACGTTCACATTGTTGAAAAGATAACGAAGTAATAAATCCAACTGTAGCATAATTGTCGTATTTAATATAAGAGTTCTGGACATGCGCTAGAAGATTTGCAAAATTTATTATCAGCCAAAAATGGTATCAGTTTCATTATATTTTTTAAACTCTTTCTACAAGCATTCGCAATGACCATTATTTAGTACATAAAAGTCCATCGCAACGTCATCTAGCGCGATTAACATAAACATTAACCCTGATTTAATTGCTTGTTATAAAAATGAAAATATATTAAACGAAACTATGAAAATGATCATCTTAACACTAAAGGTTCAGATCGTGCAAGAGAACAGGCCATTGTAATAAATTGATCTCGTTTTGATGAAACCACTTCTTTGTTCGTTTGGAATTATGGACCACCAAAGTCTATCAGAACCATTTTCAGAAGATCTAAGTACGAATTAGAATTCGTTTGCGTAGAAGTAAAACATGTTGAGGTTTTACTGTTACGGGTAAAAGCCTTCCAAACAAACCATTATACTATCACCACCAAAAATTGGGTTCATCGCAACTTGTTATTGCGCAAATCGTGTCAATAATATTTGAAACCATGCCCGTCCAAGTTAAATTTCTTTTCATTAGAAAATATGACGTTCCACTCATCATCCCATCTGATATTATCTTGCGCAAATTTTAGTTTCTCTCATTTTTAGCCACCGAAAACGTTTACTGCCGGACAAAATTTGTTAAATATGTTTGTTAGTTACTGGTAAATTACCTTAACAGAAGAGACTAACCGAAATATGGATGAAGGCTACCTTCGAGTTAGTTTTTGATACTGCCCTTACCGCGATTTTCTTCGTAGGAATTACCCAACTTTATAAAATTGTCGATGAGATCGTCCTATTTGCTTAGCTATGGCGCGGTTTCAAAACCACCTCTTTGTAACGATTTATTTTTGTTTTTTTTTCCTCGGATAGCGATTTACGTCGCGGCATTTTTATAAATTGGTATGTATACTTCGATAATGTGTATACTTACCAATACATAAACTTTTGAAGTTGTTTAGAGGTTTTTTTTTTGTAGTGAGGGGTGATTCTTGGTTTCATAGGATGTCTGTCTACCTATGTAGAATTATAGACATTTCGTTCGTATTTATACGTTTATACGGCAGGTATTTCCTCTACATATCTAACAGTTGTAATATTGATAAAATAATGCCTTTGCTAGTTTTTTACGTTCAAAAATGTAAGTCTATGTAATTTACAACTGATATCGTTGCTAAATGTTTATAGGGGAACTACAAAATTAGGTGGAACTATAGAAATTTCGCTGAGTGTATATAGAGTTAACCCAATTTTTGTTTGGACTCGAAAAGGAACTTCTACTTGCTATGTTTTCGGTTCTTTTCGATAGCATATTTTTTTAAGAATCCAACGGGGTACAAAGTGGGATTTTCTTGATTGTGACTAAGCATTTTGTCAAACTTCTACGTCCTCCTTCAGCCATTTTGGAGAACAATTCTATGCGCCCTGTATAAAAACTAGATTTGTTGTGAAAATAATCTAGCAGACAGGGATAGTGATTTGTAGTCGCTTGAAAAGTTCTAATTTCATTTATAACTATTGCATGTGTTATAGTGCTTTAGAATAAATGGTATTATTATTATTATACGTATAGCAAATTTTAGATACTTTGTAGTTTCCTCTAGTTATTTAGAATTTATAGCCATTCTTGTACGTCTTGCTTAATATGTATTTTCCATTTGTTTTCATTAAAAAATGGAATACTTTTCCAGTATTCAAAACGAAACCGCTTCTACTGGCCATTCACAATCGTCTTTACCAAAAAGCTTAGATTATGATACGGATACTTTAAGGAAAGAATTGACAGCTCAAGGATTTGATCCTGGCCCTATAACGAAGACAACTAAAAGAGTATACTTACGAAAATTGTATCAGCTGAAACAACAACTTCACTCTTTGAAACCTCAACGCAATGATGAAAAAGGTAATATAAATTGGTTAAGTAGAGTTTCACATTTATTAACTTATAATAAACCAATCCTGTTTCCTATTCTTCTTGTTTTGGTTGTGATTACGCTGGTATAATGATATTTTGGATGATTTAAATGTGGAAAACAAAATTTAATTCAAAGTATAAAAATGTTGAACACAATTATTTTTTTTTGTGCCAGTATACTCATGTGCATATACTAGTCACCCGAAGTATACATAGCGTTATTGTAGGTTGAAATGAAATTGTGTGGCAAGCTACACATAAGCGATAAGCGGGTATTGATTCAATCGCTGCTAAACCGATTGGTGTCCATCTTTGAAATGATCACATGCGCGTGATTATACCTACATATACAGAGTAAGAGCGTTGATTGAAGGAATACATAAAGATGCGCAACCTATGACAGTTGACAGAAATTTCAGATCCCATCAAATGCAAACCTCCATTTGATGCAATGATTTGATGCGATCTGAAATTTCTGTCAACTGTCATAGGTTGCGCATCTTTATGTATTCCTTCAATCAACGGTAAGGGATAGTATTTTTTTCTTCAAACGTCAATAATAGTGACATTCCTCGACTGAGTAGTCGACCGCAAAATGTCATTTTTTCTCCGCCGGCGCCGGAGGTTTACTTTTCACTTTTCCGCCGCCGGAGGGAAAAGTGTTACTATAGCAACATACAAACACATATGTAATTTCAATATTGATAGTGTCCACTTAGTAGTTTTACAATGAGTTACTATAGAAACAGCTCCTACCTAATCAGCACTCTAAACATCCTACCAAACCCGCTTACCTTCAATTAAAAACAGATATTTTTGCATAAATTTTCCAACGTTTGAAGAAAAAAATAGCATATTTTTGTGGAGGAAAAGTTACTTTTCATGGCTTGCTCTCCAACACGAGCTCGCCATGAAAAGTATCACTTTTCCTCTGTATAAAATAATATACTATTAATAGGCCGTTAATCGTTTGTTCATTTTTTCCTGTCATTGTTATTTTACCATTACTTTAATTTTTATGTTTATAAAAATATTACAACGTTGTTCTTTTTATTTATATTTCTTAAGATATCAACATTCTGTTCAGAAATGTAAGCATACTTATTTATTTGTAACCCATTTTATCACTGTTTTCTACATAAAATTCTAAAAATGTCATTATATATGTTTGACAATATGTCTAGACATTTGTGTCTATTAATTCAATATTTTCAGTTTATTCTCCTGAATTACAACGAACACTAAAGGACGCGAATTGGTATCAAAGCCTACTTCAGTATCAACATCTGGAGGAATTAGTAAAACAGCAATTCATTAATCCTGATCCATCTAGAAAATGGAGAGGAGGCACTGCGAAGTCGTCATTTACTTATCTTCTCTTAGATCCTCGCATTACTCAAAACTTGCCTCACCGGTGCGATCAGCTGAAAAAAAAAGTGAAGTATGGAAAACTTTTATATCTGCCGTCTTCTATGTAGGTAAAGGAAAAAGATCTAGACCTTTTCAGCATCTTTACGAGGCAGTTACGAATTACAACAATGCTAAGTTTGTTACGGAGAATACAAAAATTAACACAATCTTAGATATATGGAAAGATAATCATGGCGTAATATGTTTACATATTTTCCAAAACGTTATTCCAGCGGAAGCTTATACAAGAGAAGCTGCGATGATTAATGCTTTAAATCTGCAAAATATAACAAATATCAAGGGTGGAGAGTTTTATGGCGTTTCCGCTACATGGTCACAAAAGCAAAAGAATTTATTGGGGATGTATTTACTATACAAAGCAATGAAAATATTCTTAAATGAAGGTGAACGTCAAATATTTCCAAATGATTTGGAATAGAACCGCTAAAAGATACTAAAGAAATGACAAAGATTTTTATAAATGAAAATCAGTTGCAATAACTAATATTTTATATGTATACTATAGTATTATTATAATTTATTATAAAAAGATACACATATATTTATAACAAAAATTATATTTTATAATTATAGATATTATATTGGCAATAAACTTGATACATGTTTTCTACATTATATTAGCCTATTTTGAAACTCTTAACTCCCAGATTATAAACTAAACATAAAATAAAACTCACTATATCAATAATAACAAAGTAGCAGCGTTACTTATTCAAATATAATATTGCTGTCGATTCAGAAATACTATACAGGGTGTTAGGTAAACATGCGGCAAAAATGCAAGGGGTTATTCCTTGGCCTATTCTAAGAATATTTTGTCCTATGATGATTTTTGAAAAACCCCTTTGTTTCGAAGATATAGGGCGAACAAAATTTGCGCTAGTAACAATATTTTATTATCAAAAAGTACATGTAAAGTTACTCAATCTGCAATAAATGTTCGAAATGACTTCCTTCAGCCTGGATACAAGCATTCAATCTTCTCGCCATTAACTACCTAACTCTTTCAAACACAGCATGGTCGTTTCTAATTGAGTTATATCCAGCAATAATTCGATTTCGCGATCAGAACGTCTATAGCGTTGTCGGGTAGGCGCTTTAACGCAGTCTTGGTAATGCAAACCGAACCTTGTGCCTTGCGTCGAGCTGATATGGAGGAGGATCTCTTCTCAATCCACAGTAACGAGAAGATCGCAACGATCGACCGGGATGACCTTTCTGGCTGAGTATGTGAGGAAGATGGAATATCGGCCTTGGGAACAACGGGTTGAGCGGGCATAGACCTAGGCTTCGGGCAACCCCTATAGTAGGCGGTGCTAGTGTTATCGCAGATCGGTGGTTTGTCTTTGGGCCTCGAACATTTCTTAGCAGTGTCCTCTTCACCATAAGCAACGCACTTTCGCGAGGCAGTTGCAGCCTGAAGATCATGTAACGGTTGTATTTACCTTTAATACCAGTGTATATATTTAGTCATTGTTATAGCATTTAAATATCTATTATTTCTAACAAATTTAGTACTCTTATCGCCATCTCTGGTTGCTTCAGTGATGTGTTTTATTAGATTTCGATTTATTTAAATACTCCTTTATATTGGTCCACTTGGTAAATTCTTTTTTTTGTGGTCATCTTCCTTCTCTTTTGATTCCGGTGTGTGTAGTCTATAAAGTCGGTACACGAATTATTACTGCGGCCGATTGCCGAAATATTGTATTGGCATATGTGTGATTTGGTAATACGCTTGTTGCGACGATTTTGGGAAAAGTATCACTGCTGATAGCAGGCTTTATTATTTCTGCAATTAGTGTAATTAATTTTACAACGGCATTGCCGGATTTAATCGCCGACAGACGATTTCGTTCCTTTTTTTTTGTACACATTCCAGATCTTTTTGCTTACCACCATCTTAGGTATGTTATTTTGACGTCTACTTCTTTTCTTACATTTAATTGGTTTTCTTTTTCATTATTTTTGGCAGTTAGTACTTAGTAATTAGTACTTACAAAATTTTTGATGTAATAAGGGAGTATTTAGTCTCCGTCACATATAAATTCCGATTGGACGAAGCTTCTTTTGCTTCGTCTTTGAATGACCTTTGGAATCCTTGTTGAACGCCCCAGCAACGACCTCGCATGGGCATCTCTATTTTTTTCTTCCTGGAACGTACGGCAATTTGGACGCATTTCTGCACCCATTTCGCTGAAGGACAAGCTAAGTTTAGATTTTAAGTTACCTTCCCCTCCCCCTTTTCCTTTTTTTTTACTTAATGTAGGTATCATTCATTATCTGGCAAATTAACTAAAGGAAAAAAAAAACATATCTATTTTTCCCCCCTTTTTTTTAAGTGTATTATACTATTATAATAAACGGAAATCATATTAGTTGCTTCATTCTTTCATTTTAGAGCAACTAAAAGTTAGCATTATTACAGTTTTGAGATTTGTGTAAAACCGTTACATTTTATTAAAATTATTACATGTGATACAAGTGTAACAGAAAGTTTGGACCAAACCATTCTGATATATACATATGTACATATATCTACATACTCATCTACTTGGATTTTGTCAATGTAAGGGTATATTGTATTTTTTTTTGCTCGTTCTATATACTTATATCGTATTTTAAACTTAAAATGTGGTAATATTACTAGTAGCTGAGTTGATCAACATTTTGATTTTAATTAATTATTATTAAAATACTAAATTACTCTCTAATAAGAATGTTCTCTTTTTAATATTTTCTTTAATATATTTTGGCATTTATATTTACGCCTAGTTATTGTTTTTTTTTTGTATCCAATCTTATCACCACGGCGGTACATCTGCCATTCTCCGTCACGCGTTCGAGTTATCAAGGTATGTATTTCTCTTTATTTTTTTTTTCTTTGATGGAGTGGCGCCCATTTATAAATTGATATATATCCTGAGTTGTGGAACCCACCCTACTCACCGCATAAGCTGGCCAAAATCCGAACTACTAAGGGTAGGTGATAAAGGGCATCTTTTGGTTTCGTATTATATATTTTTTTTTTTACTCACCATTATTTATTTGGCGGCATTTCGGAGCGCGGTGCTCTACCTTCTTTTTTTTTTTGTTTTGCATCGTTGAGACGTTGCAATCAAGATTAGTGACGCCAGAAAGTGCGTGCGATGGAAAGGGATGAACAAGAGTTATTTCCAGATGTTGTGGAGAACTAGCCTGCCAATTATAATATCGCAAATTTTATAGTTACGCTAATTAACAGAAAAACTATTTTTTGATCAAATGTTAGGCAATAATTCAAAACACCATGTCAGAAACTGACCTACAGTATAATGGTTGCCCAGCAAATGCTGTCGAATTTAACGAAGCAAAATATGAAAATTCCCCCCTTAATTCAAATGGAACAGCCTATATATTATTGATCAATAAAACGCAGAATTAATTATTCTACAACTTTACTATATACTTAAGTTCAACACTTTAGGTAAAAAACGCGGTATTACAGTAAAAAGTGAGTAAATTTATGCGTCACTTCAAATTTACTCCATTACAAAAAAAACTTAAAAATACAATTAAAAAAACTGTTCGAAATGTTCATTGTTCAAAAAATAATCCAAGTTTTATTATCATTAAGTTCTTTTGTATATGTAATATATCTATTTTGCAGTAGTTCTTTGATTAATTTATGACCCTTAGACTGTGTTTTATAGGTTCATCAGCAACTGCTACCTTGTTATCGAGTTACTGACATATTTCTAATTTAGAAAAAGTGAGATAAAATTCTAGAAAAAAAGATTTGCATCGAAGCTCAACCTAAATTTTTTGTACGAATTTTTCTTACTTTTTAAAAATAGACATGGGTATCATCAGCAATAACATGATAATTGGTACAGTAATTTGCTTTTATCAATAACTTTTATATCTTTTAAAAAATTTTGCATAAATAAATATTGCAAAAAAATACCATTGGCCTCACAGGCCGCCCAATAGTACGCCATCCACCCATCTATTTGTGATGTTGCTGTATCGGCATAAGATGGAACTATAAATTATATAAATAAAAAAATTATTAAGCGCTATATGTGTTAACAATTAACATGTTTGTAGATGGCAGCACCTATCATATTATTTGAAATAGGTACCAAAGCAAGTCGTTGATATTTATCAGCATACACGAACAGAAATACAAGTTAAAGTCAAAAGTCTATTTTGTAGTTAACTTCTTTAGTGAATCTTCAATTTTTTATCAAATTCGTCTTTTAGGACAATGGATATCGAAAGTGTGATTTTAATTCACACTTTTTTATCTAAATGAAATAGTCAATATATGTTTGTATTTAGTTATATTTATTTATTATTTATAGGGATAAAAACAAGACACCCAAAAATTGTACGTAAATTGCAATTGCCACTGCATTGTGTTGCAGTGTCTTGGCTATGGAAAGTACGACTGGGAAAAAGATTGAGATAAGGAGATTGTAAGAGTACCCTTATTTTAAAAGAGATCAAGTAAAACTATTATTTAAAGATGCGATTGAGCGTCTCCCACTCTACGGCGGAAAAATGTGTGACTGTATAACATGTGCTTTTTGATTTTGCAATTGTTAACATATTTGCAAAAAAAAATCGCTTATTAAACTATTTTGTTAACTTAGTTTATCTGACTGCCTTATTTAGATTAAGCTATATTTGTGGACAACAAAAGCAGTTTAGATAAAAAATTCTGAAAAGTTTGATCTTGGTTTGTTTTACTTGTAAATCAATTTCCTGGCAAAAACTATAGCTAATGTAAAAGTTGTACGGCTAGTGCTAGCGCAAAATTCTCTCCATATAATGAAAGGCCATATTTTTTTGACATTTCAATGCAAATTTTTTTATAAACTACAAAAGTAAGTGATAAAAAGGAAATTACAGTAGCAACTGTCATTTTGTTGGCGAGTTCAATCCTTTGCACACAGAGCTTATTGTGATAGATACGTACTACGCCTTAATATCTGTAAATGATAGGTATAAGATTTTAAAATGTATTGTATTAGTGGTTACCAAGATGAAGAAGGGTCAAGTGAAGAAGAGGACTTGCTTTTGTTGAATTATTTTTGCCACCGTAAGAAAAAGAAGAAATGTAGAAAGTTCGGGGTGTATCCCTACAACCATAGACAGGAAGCTTTTTATTGCCGTGAAAGAGTTATCAGGAGATGACTCTATATGTTTCAGACACTTTTTTAGAATGTTTAAAAACACTTTTGAGGACTTGATGTTAACTGTGGCCAATTCCACAAATTTGACAGTTTGATCGTCAATTTCACGAAAATATTTAATTGAAAACGTGTACTTCAACATAAATGTACAGTAGGAGAAAAAAGTTGCTTGCTGGTGTACCTATGTAAGAAGGACGCTTTTTACTCAAAATGGACGGGTAGGGGTTGAGTAAGAAGCCTCCTTCTTTCGCACACTGACAGGATACTTTTTCTCCAACCGTAATACAAACAACTGACACCGGTGTACGCTAGGTGGATTGCAGTTAGTATGATAGAGTACGTTCATAGTGACGCGACGAAAACAAGAATCCACAGACAAAGCTTAACGTTCATAGTGCTAGAGCCGCGATTCCAACATCTTCTTTAAGTCGCTACTCTAATGTCGTCGGTTGTCGCTTTCTTGGTCGCGTCACTATGAACGTACCCTTAGACGAAATCATGACGCTACGTCGCCATGCGCAGATTTTCAATGAATACCAAGTACATAACTAGCTCCGTTGTGCAATGGGTCTAAACACAGAATAAACAGAAAGGACAAGTTTGTCGGAACTTTTGATGTTTTATTGACGATTCGGAGTGACCTTCAGGCTATTGATGCCATTTTGAAAATATGTCCAAGAATGGAAAACTTTGAATTTGATTTCAACCATCTAAATTAGATATGTTCGAAATGTACATCAAGTATAAGATAATTATATATAAAAATAGGTTTTAAATAAGAATCGACTAACAAATTGTGCAGTTACTAGATATAACTATAATATTTCCCAAGCAACAATTTGTGACTGAAGTTACAGTGCGACGGAAGTTAATTTTGTAACGTTCTTGTACGGTAATATTGTAGTGAATATGGTAACCCAGGTCATAAGTCCACAAGATTGTTACTATAATAATATTAGTATCAAATGAGTGACATTCGTAACCGGTGTAATTTTAGTTATTTTTTTAACCAACGAGTAACTTATTTCCCTTTTTGTCTAGCAAATGGGTTAATTTTGTAACTGCGGTTGTAATTCAGTCGCGTAAATAATGCTGAATAAAGCTTCTTATAAGTTACTTCATACACGCATGCGTCTGCTAAAAGTATCGATGAGTTGATCATTTGGTCACATTTAGTACCACAGACCTTTAGTGCTTGGATCAACTTGGATATGCTTGGCATGTGTTTAAAGTGCGGTTCTGTTTCTAACTGTTGTTTATGCTATGGTCAGTGATTTCCCAATGCCCAATGTGATAATCATTTCTAGAATCTGGAAACGTATTAATTCTGCGGACAGTTAAATCTTTTATATCTTTATAATATGTGTAAGTGTTTTGTACCTCGGTTTATTCTAGTCGTTCTGTTGTATGTAGTTCAAAGAGATGAAAACTGAAATATAGATCTATGTCTACATATAGGCTTAAAAATGTTTTCTTTTAGTTTAGCGATAGTGTCATTTTTTTAAGTGCGTTTGATTAGCTCAAGTTAAATATACAGGTATGTATAGCAGAACAGTACAACAATAAAACGTTGAACTAATAGTAGAGAACCTATGTACTTTGTAATTATTCTTTAAATTTAGAGATAATCATGAGAAAAAGCCATTTCTTTTATTCCTAGACGAAAAACTATATTTTTTCACCTAGAAATCGGGGAAGAAAGAAGCACGATTACAGCGCTCTCCCAAAACGGGGCGTTTACGTGAACTACAACTTGTGACGTATGAACCCTTGTTTATGTTATCGAAATCAATGACTTGACTACTTGTGCCTTGTATTCGGACGATATCTTTTTACTTAAAAAAATGGTTCACTGCCATGAGGAGAGATGTACAGTCGGTTGATTTAGAATCGACTCAAACTGCCATAAAACCCGATAAAAGTATGCTTTATTACGGTGCCCGAATGCAAAGCAGTAATAGTATGGTCAACTGTATGTAAATTACTATTTATATGTATATACAATATATTTTTCTATTAAATCCAGTTTCATATGCAAGGGATCATTTATAAATTCCTAAACCGTAATTTCTTAATGCGATCTTAACATACAGTCGCGACCAAATGTTATAGGCAGGGTATATTTTTTCGCTAGTTTACTGATACAACCTACATAAATAGAACTAATACAAAGGCATTGCAGTTTGTTATGGTATTTTATTATAATTACATATTATTATATTATAATAATTCTTAATGACTTTCGAATATATTTACTTTATTAGGGTGCCTATAACAATTGCCGCAGCTGTATAGTTAAATCGCTGTGGCATACAATTTCACTATATTTCTAAGTATTTATGTAATTAAGAAATTACATGAGTAAGAATATGTATGGGGGCAAGATATAAAACTCTATTACATATACTTTAGAGAATGAATGTTCGCATGATGGTGCAGAAAATGTCCTTCAGTCCAACCAATAATTAAAAAGTTTTTTCTGTGTATTAATTTGTTTTCAGTTTGACTACCTCTTCGTTTACCTTCTTTATTATTTGAAATAAATTATTATTTTACTATGTGTGTTTTGTTATTAATTCTAGAATAAAATCAGTGTTTTTAGCGAAACAAACTTAAGATGAACATAGATTCCTGTCTATCTGCTTTGATATATAATTTTTCTTATGGTTTTAAAATTGATTTGCAGCACATTATTAAATTCAGTTAAGTAGGGATAAGAAGAAATACAATAATTATTTTATTTGCGTTTATATGTTATTAATGGTAATGGGTGGCTATACTACCTAATAATGCAGATATTAAAAGTATCTGAAAAAGAATATATTTCTGCAGGATCTTCCCATTCATTTTGCACTACGTAGCTATTTTACCTGTTCATAAGCAAATTGCTTTATTACTACAAACATCCAGTTAAATGTTGAAAGTTTCTGTGTGCGACGTTAGGTCTACATCGCTTGTCGGGTGAGTCGGTTTTAAATCGATCGAGTGTACCTTTGGCAGAGACGACTACAGGATATTGTTGTCCTGATGATTTTGATGTAAGTGCAAGTACCTAACCTATACGAGTAGTATGGTATTAAAATGAGTGATATTCTACAAGTACATACATTACAATAATATGTATTATCATGCATGTGCACAAAGTACTCATTCTATGTATTAATGGTTAAAAAAGGATCTTACATTTGGGTTATCATATTTGTAATGTCATATAATCTGATTTACAGGTTTTCTACGTCAGCTTGCGTTTGGGTCACGTGACTTCCTCGAGCATCTTTCAACTCAAAAAATCTCGAAAACCACAAGTCTTTGAAAAAAAATAATTTCTGTTTTATTTATCGGCGATCTCAATCCTTTATAAAATGTTTAATTCCTGTTAACTTTTGAGAAATATAGGTTGTCTATTCCGTGGAGGTGGAAACGTACGAATCTTCAAATAATTATTTTAGAAATGCGCACATGTCCCAACACGGTTACCATCACGTGCAAATAGAAACATCTGAATATAGTTGATACTACGTAACAATTTTATGGAAACAACGTTTATGGAAAGTATCAGCAACGTTATAATAACGTAGCCAGATACCGTTGTCTGCAACGTATTGTGTACTGCTATGGGAAAAGTGTCAAATACGGATAAATGTGACCGGTTACAAAAATCCTGTAGCAAATACAGTTGTTGGGACGTGCGTGAGAGATGTGCGCAACGACTTTTACACCAAATTGTAACCAAACTCATATATAGCTATAATTAGGATAGTTGCCAACATACATAAACAAAGTAGGTAAAACGTACAGATCACAAAATCATTAAACTTACAACTAAGAACTAACCTCCACCTTCAAACAAACAATAAATATGTAAACAACATTCCAGGAATATTTGGACATATTTTAGAAACGGCGTCTGCCAGTCATGCGCACAAAAATCATGACATCAATTTTAGGGCTTTTGTCCTTTCTGTTTATTTTGTGGCCTAAATAAAGACAGCTAGCGCATGTTCATAGTATACATAGCTAATCCCATGCAGAGATGTAAAATTACATAGGTTGTACGCCTAGCAGGCTCTAGCTACATATTAGGTACTTTCTATTTAACACTGATCAGTGAACAAAACCGGTACTGTTGTGTATAAATCGTTCGAATAAAACCGGTTTTGTTCGCGGATCAGTGTTAAATAGAAAGTACCTATTAGCTGTGTTTTTGCAGCCGTTTCCAACGATTGGAAGTGGTTGGAAGTATCAGGAGTATGCGCATTACAATAAAACCGAACGCTTTTATTGTAATGGGCATGCTCCTGATATTTCCAACCGTTGGAAATGGCTGCAAAAACAAAGCTATTGTGTATGAGGCGATTCCAAACGGGGATGCATTCAAAGTGAAGTGCCGTAACGGGTATCGTATTCTCTCGAGCTATCTGTATACAGAGTGCGCACGTTCGAGCTGCCGATAGATGCATTAGCAATGTGTGGCCGACTGTAACTGGGAAGCGCAACACCTTGATAACTGAGTCTAATATGCACGTACGCAGACGCAAGTCTGTTGCTATCACAAATGACTGCATTCTGTCGTGCTTGAGCACTTCGATCTGTTGATAGGATCTTCAATGTGTTAGAGCAGGCATAGGATTTTAATATGTTAGATAAAGAGATACAATGAATGCATTTGTCCAAGCGAACAGTACCGATATACGTTTCCTGTGTTAACTAACGGACGCCTCTTGGCAGTTGTTTTTCATCTTACTCGAAACGTATCAGCAAGTCGTGCGCGCGCGCCCGGTATAACTTATCTGTACTATAGCGGTATCATATCACCGGGCTTAGCGCTGGCAGGCGAAGCTGCGGATCCAGCTAATCACACTGTATTGGTTAGTTTGAGGAATGTAAAAATATATTTTAAATTGTATATAATCTGTAGTTGCATTGTTGTTTAATTATAGGTTGTTATTATGTCACTTATATCTTTACCAAATATTTGAAAAACAAATTTAATTTGGAATAAATTAATTATGTAACAACATTCTGTAACAAACTGCGAAAATGTCAGATGCCATATCTTTGGTAGGTACCTTATCATTAAATAGTCTTAAGAATTCTAATGTAATGTGATATATTGTATGTCGATTAGATAAAATACACTTATATAAATCTATTTAGATTATGTGCTATAATAATAGTTGGTCCATATTTATTTTAGTTTTATTATTGTATCTTATTACATGTAGCCGGATATTTTGTCACGTGGAAACTTTATACTATCGTTTTTTATCTGTACCTTGCGTGATATCGAATAAACAAATAAGATGCAAAAGTATTGATTTTGTGGCAATATTATGTTATGTTATTTGCTTAGAACCACAAAATCTATCATACAGTTGAATATAAAAATAAAACCTAACTTCACTTGAATGTATTCTTTAATTATTGTATGGCCATTCTTTAATTATTGTTAGCCATGCTGAAGATGTTACGCAGTAAGTACCGAAATGACCATACAGTAATTAAAGAGTACATTAAAATGAAGTTGATGGGTTTTATTTTTTATATTCAACTGTATGTTAGATACTTCACTAGCTCATCAATCTATATATAGCACAGCATCTATCTATCTACGCATATCTTGAAGCTAGAAAATATGGAGATAGATTATATATTTTGCCAGCAGTTTATAAATCTTCTTTTTATCGTTTCGTCAGTACATAACTATTGGTGTTTATCTGTCAACTTAACATTAATTTTGTTTTTAACACCTCAAGGGAATAGTGCGCAGTTTGGCAACATTGTCCGACTCGGTAACATCTGATTACACTGTCCAACACATTTTTTTTTCTAATATATCATTAGGTGTAGTTTATATCATTTTCCATGCTGATTTTGAAACTAATTTTAAATTTGCTCGATCACTTTAGGATTTTGAGAAATTTTTGTAAATAGCTTTTTCAAAACGTAGGTACCTACCTTAAATTTTACCGAATTTCAAAGTGACTTTTATATCATTATAATATTACAAGATATATTGTAGTGCCGAACATTGAATGGACATGTCTGCACATGTCCTTGCCTGTTTCCTACATCACGGCATTTAAACCACGCCCATTTGTGCTCTGAAGCCAATGAAATTAGGAATTTGTAGATTTCTGGCTGTATTAGTATATAAGGAGTTACGCACGGCTCAATTTAAGTCTGTTTGTGATAGCTGAACATTTTTTTATTTCGTTCAGTACCTCATTCAGAAGCCTTGCCACTACCAAGACCTATATAGGTGTTTCGAGTGAAGAATATGCCATTACAGATGCAGAGGAAGAAGGTCTTTTATAAGTCTTCTGCGATAATGTCGATGATTTGATGCTGACATTAGGTTATTAACACAACCCAGAAAAATGGTATCTTCTTATCGATGCTTCGAAATTGATTTTGAAAGCCGTCCTTCTTCACATAAGAAAACGTTTATGCATCTATCCCGGTTGGCTACGCAGTCCATATGAAGGGAATTTATGAAAATATGACTCGTCGTCTTGACAAAATTAATTACAAAGTGTACAAATGGCATACCGGCGCTGACCTCAAAGTTGTAGCAATTCTCTATTCAATTTCCAATTGGGGTACACAAAGCACTGCTGTTTCCTTTGTGAGTGGGGCAGTCGATCGAGAAGTTCCCACTATGTTGTTAAAGATTGGCCAGTCAGGCCTTAGTATACCTATTCCTGATAAAATATTTCTTTCGCCACTGCACATTAAATTAGGTTTGATGAAGAATGTCGTCAAAGCAATAAATAAGAATGATCGGGGATTTCAATACCTTCAACAAAAATTTCAAATGCAAAACTTGCAGAGAGAATTTTTGTAGGACTAAAAATTAAACGTCTACAACAAGATGCACAGTTTGGAGAGACTTTAAATGACTTGGAATGTGGTGCTTGGAACACTTTTAAGAGTGTGACCCAAAATTTTAAAGGAAACACAAAATCTGACAATTACATAGCAATTGTTAGTGAATTTCTTAGAAGTTACCATGAACTGGGTTGTAACATAAGTCTTAAAATACATTTTTTACACTCGCACCTGGATTTCTTTCCCGCAAACCTCGGCCACTTCAGTCAGTGATGACCACGGCGAGAGATTTTATCAAGACATTTCTGTTATCGAAAAACATAAATTTTATTATAAAGGCCCCCATATCTCTTATTGGTTCCTTATTAACTTCAGCTTTCCAGTGCCCCACAAGAAAATATTTAACGGGATTAGATCTGGCGAACGAGCCGGCCAGGTGATGACGCCTAATAGCGTCTTCAGCCATTCCTATCAACCCAACGACCGACGTGTGTAACGTATAAATAGTTAGTACTATGTTGAAATTATAAACAGGCCCTGCCTTGAGGTAACCACATATTATTTGGCAGCTTTATTGGCACATCTTCCAAAACTATATAGTGCTGAATAATTTTGCAGGAATAGTAAGTAGCGCATGTTAGTTAATGTTTCATGATAAAAGTAATAATATATCCGTTTAATCCACATCAAACGTTAAGGCTACATCAAACGTTAAGGCCAAATACTACTACTATTATTTTTGTTTGCCTTATCCACCCAGGAATATTTTCTGACCAATAACGAGCATTATACTTAATTAAGGTACCATCATTGTGAAAACAACATTCGTCACTATTATTTTCTGTTAACATTAGAGACAATTCTGCCAGAAATTCGTGTCTGCGTTGATTATCTCCTATTCTTAAATGGTGCACTAAATGAACGTTATACGGAAAGTATTTATTTTCTTTTACAATCCTGCGGCAAGAGGTTACAGACAGATCATGCTGTTCTTTTAATTGCTGTAATGATGTATGCATGTGAATTGATATTAACTGTTATAGTACCGCTGCCGTAATTCATCATCTCTTTTTTCTGCCTTAGGTAATCGTTTCCGTTTTTTAAAGGTACTGTAATTTTTGAGATTTGCACACTTTGACTTTGTCTTCATTTGTGTGTAAAACCATATTTTGAAGACAATCTCAACGGAAAGTAAGAAAATGTTTGAATGTAGCTAATTTTTTATAAGAATTAGTAATCAAGTAAATGTCACTAATGTCAAAATATTTCCGGCATTATCAACAAAGACTATAAAAAAGAAAGACAAGAATTAAAATTACTCTTATACTTTCTTTAAACATGAGTATCTATAAAATCGTTAAATTTTTGAACCTAACACAAATAATGAAATTTGCATTGAGTTTGATACTCCTTCAAATAAAAACAAATGAAGATTTTGGCCATCAAAAACATTATTTTGATCGCAGCGAGATCTTTATTTTCACATAATAAAACACAACTGTGATAGCAGACTAGAGTCAACCACAATCTTTAGCAACTGCTTTTTCCAAAATTCAAATATCTTTATCTTTTTCCATATTTGACCTGGGAGTTTTAAGTGGCACAGCCTGTATATATAAGGTATTTCGTTTAAAAAAGTTTTTGATATCATCGTCACTCAGAAACGATTAATAGAATTATTGAAAAATACTGTAAGTTAAAATCAAAACATCTAGTTCTCAGGAATTTCTATCGAAGTTGCTGATATTATTAAACAATTTTTTTCACATTTCAAATCTCCAAATTTGCCGATAGACTCTTTCACATTATCAATCAATGGTCGTTTGTTAACCCTTCGAATATTCGGTATAATTATATGTAATATACACACTAGTGCATTCGGTCGCGTCACTCACCCTCGCCCGACTAACTGACTGCATCTCTTCGGATAAATTCTACTATATACTGACTCGAGATCTTTTATGTGAATATATCTGTTCTATTAATATGTAAGATACGTCCTGGACTTTAATGTAGTAGGAATAATTTATTTTATAAATATATGTTATCTTATACTTGGATTTACTAATATTCAGACCTTAAGTATTAGTAGGTATTACTTTTTATCTCTATAAATACTGCGTAAAAATAATGCAATATACATACTTACTTTTATGATAAATAAGCTCACTAACATGATTTGGCTTAGTTATTATCTTCACAATTACACAATCTTATGATATGGTCCATAAGATATATTTGTATATATATGCAATATAAATTTTATAAAAATGTCAAATATCTATTATTGTTCAAATATAAACTGAAAATTATTTTTATACTTCTATGCATTATACATAAAAATATAAAATATCCATACTTAATATTTCTGACTTATAGATGAAAAAACAAGTACGTTTGAAAATTTTATATTATATATGTATATTATAACACAGTTATTAATTATTAAAGACCGCAAGAATTGGTTCGGTTCCAGCGGCAGTACGTCGAGGGCAGTAACGGCGCGCGCCTACCGTACGAGTATGTATGTAGTGAAATATGTAGTTTGTAGGCAGTCATCGTACGATATTGTTGCATGGTCATGCATTGCAAATACGCGTACCTATAATTCGGTTGCAACGCATTTAACATGTCAAAAGTTCATGAAAATGCTTCAACGTGTTTGTTCGCTAATAAGGTAAGCTTGTATATTATCTCTGTGTTTTCATTAATTCTACCATAAAATTTCTCTAAATAACGCCCATTTTTATTTCGGTAAAGCCCCTGCTACCGTACAACACTTGTGGTCTTTAGTTATTATTAAACTTGGCGCAGTTGCTACAATACACGTGCCAGCGTCTTATGCATGCAATTTTGCATTTAATTTAAATTATAAAAAAATACGCACTTTACCATTGGACGATTAAATGAACTCACCGATCGTGGAATATTTATATACAACACAACTGCATACTAATTTGCAATTCAAGTTTGTTATTTTTCGGCCGTATGCAAAGTCGATAACGCTCGAAATACCTTCTGCATTGCATGTGGTCAGCATATATCTACCATGTTTAGTTATTTATCTTGCACTAATAATTAAATGTCAATATTGATAATGATTTTGTATTTATAATCTTTTTTCTGATTATATCTTTATTGCGAATTAAAGTTGCGGTATGTTAAATTTCTCGCCAACAGGAAACTTTTCTTTATAAAGAAAGGTATAACCACAAATAACTACAGATAGCTCGTCCCATGTAAATACGTAAAATCACACAAGTTGTATACATGGCAGGCGTTTACTACATTTTCTATATGAGCCGGTTCCAAACGGGAATCCATTTAAGGTGAAATGCCCTGACGGATTTCGGATTCGGAGTATGCTTTATTGCGGTACCCGAATGTAAACCAGTAATAGTACGGTCAACTGTATGTAAATTACTATTTATATGTATATACAATATATTTTTCTATTAAATCCAGTTTCATATGCAAGGGTTCATTTATAAATTCCTAAACCGACAATTTCTTAATGCGATCATCATCGAAGATATAGTTAAATCGCTATCGCATACAATTTCACTATAGTTCTAAGTATTTATGTAATTAAGAATTACATGAGCAAGAATATGTATGGGGGCAAGATATAGAAGTATATTACATATACATACTTTGTTCGCATGATGGTGCACAAAATGTCCTTCAGAACCAACCAATAATTAAAAAGTTTTTTCTGTGTATTAATTTGTTTTCAGTTTGACTGCCTGTTCGTTTACCTTCTTTATTATTTGAAATAAATTATGATTTGTTTACTGTGTGTTTTGTTATTAATTCTAGAATAAAATCAGTGTTTTAACGAAACAAACTTAAGATGAACATAGATTATCTGCTTTGATAAATAATCTTTCTTATAGTTTTAAAATTGATTTGTAGCATATTATTAAATTCAGTTAAGTAGGGATAAGAAGAAATACAATAATTATTTTATTTGCGTTTATACACTGAAAAAACAAAACTAATAAACATCATTTATTGCGGCGCTTCTCAAACGTTGGGGCGCGATCCAAAATTGAGTCGCGCTGTAACTTTTATGGGTCGCGATATTATATGTATATAGATACACTAGCGGTCGGCATCCATTCTTGGCAGGTGAAATAATAAAAAAAGGGGCCGTTATTTAGTAATTCATATATATTGCGTCAGATATGTTGATTATATATCTAAACAAGTACAGAAGGAATTACTATGTTGTTTAAAATTGGAATCCAGAACAACATCAGAAGAGATATTTAGAACTATCAACACCTACTACGTAACAAAAAACATTTCATGGAATACTTGTATTAGCATATGCTCTGATGGTGCTGCGGCAATGACAGGAAGGAAAAGGGGCCTAGTAGCGCGTATTAAGGAAGTTGCTCACCAAAACTTATTAGTAACTCGTTGCTTCCTTCATAAGGTACAATTAGCGAGTAAGAATATGAGTGAAGATTTACATAATGTTCTTAACCAATGTGTAACAGTAGTAAACTATAGAAAGAGTGCTGTAAAAACCCGTATATTTAGCATAATGTGTGACGAAATGGGTTTGACTCACAAACAGATGTTATTACATTCACATATCAGATGGCATTCAAGAGGAAAAGTGTTGTCACGATTGTTCCAACTTCGAGTGGAAATTTAAATATTTTTAAAAGACCAGCGATGTTTTGAGAATCATTTCTGGCTGGCTAAGGTTGCGTACTTAAACTGGAATTTTGGACAAGGAAAGTCAAACACGACAATAACTTTGATATATTTCCGTCATTTACTCAGATGGTGGAGGAAAAAGCTGTTAGTCGCCAAGAAACTTCCATCATGCAACAGGTAATAGAAAGGCACTTATTGAAGCTGAAACAACCATTTATACATTATTTCCTCCCAAAGAAGATGTTCGTTTGGGAAATATGTGAGTAATAAATCCCTTCAAAAACGATATATCAAATAAATTGAATTTAAAGGAACAGTAATAACTTATTGAACTATTGACGGACAGAGGATTAGAAAATTGTTTTAAAGAAAATCAAAATGACAAATAAATTTTGGTTAAATATACAGGATGAATATCCAATTTTGTGTGAAAAAGCGATAAAATTATTGCTTCCGTTTGCAACCACTTATCTGACAGAAAGTGGATTTTCAATGATGATTATAACCAAAAACCAATTTCAAAATCAGCTTGATACAAGTTCCGCAATGAGAGTCTCCTTAAGTAAATCAATGCAACCAAGAATTAGCACTTTGATAGCAGGCAAACAACAACACCAGAGCCACTAAATGTCATTTATTTTATTTATTAGTTATTATGTGATGAACTTATAATTTTGTTTTGAAAATAGCATAAATATCAACAGCGTTCCTTTATTTCAGTTTTACCTGCATAGTTCCTGTTCGGCTCCATTATGTGCAAGTTTGTTGGGTCGCGATGTTAAAAAGTTTGAGAAACGCTGAATTTATTGAGTTGGGTTCATTAATACATCAAAAAAATATAGTGTGGATAAATTTATTTATTATATTGAACAACCTTATTTATTAGTCATACTGCTTACCATATTAATAAAATGACGTTTATTACTTACTCAACCAAGAAATTATACATTAGTGGATTAATATAATGCAGCAGGTTATTAATTTAATAAAATATTTTATTAGTTTCTATTTCTTTCAGATTACTTATAACAAGTTAATTCTTTTAATAAATGTGTTTATTAAAATTATTAAAGTATTGGTTGTTTGCAATTATTTCACTGGCACTGGATAAAGGTATATACCTATTTATTAATACAATAAACGCATATACGTTGTATTGATAACTGGGTTCTTTGGACGAATTTTGATAAAAAAATTATTGAATTAATGTACTTTTTAATTATATTTGTGTACATTTTTCGTTCAGTGTATGTCATTAATGATAATGGGTGTTGGCAAACGCCGTACATAATAATGCAGATATTAAAAGTATCTGAAAAAGAATATATTTCTGCAGCGATCTTCCCATTCATTTCGCATTACGTAGCTATTTTACCTGTTCATAAGCAAATTGCTTTATTACTACAAACATCCAGATAAAAATGTTGAAAGTTTCTGTGTGCGACGTTAGGTCTACGTCGCTTGTCGGGTGAGTCGGTTTTAAATCAACCGAGTGTACGTCACGGGGTACAATCTCTTATGGCAAAGTTGGGGCAAACATGCGTAGTACATGACTAAGCCCACGAGATGTCGTTGGGAGGTAGTACACAGTAAGTGCGCAAGTGCCATCAGAATTCAGATGCGTTGCACGCGTTTGCACGCTGTTTAGACAGACATCGGTTTACTCATTTGTTTTTGTTGTTATGGGTCGTAGACATCTTTTCATAGTGTTAGTGTGTGATTTGAATGAATAGCTCTGTATTTCTTTTCGCTGTATCTAATATTTTCATAGCGTTTGGGTAACACAATAACTATTTCTATCTCTTCATAGCGTTTGTGTGCAAGATCGTGTTTTATTGTCTGTTTCCCGCATTTACAATTATGTCCAAAAATATACAAATTTCTGTATTAATGCATAGACGTATTGTATATTTCTAATAAAAACAAGATAAGTATACAATAGTTGTTCTTTTCACCGTTATTAACGGAGATTAATTTAGAAATCTAGTTCATCTTACTACTCACTGGTAGATGAACTAGGCATCTCAATTAATCTCTGTTAATAACGGCGAAAAGAACACAAATTTTCATAATACATCATTTGAATAATTCATATTACCCACCTTTTCGATTTAGTTCATGCATCATGACTCCAAGTGTTTACACGTGAGTTTCCGATCTAACTAAATAAGAAAATATGTATTGGTCTCGACGGTAAGGTGAAGTAAGGGGGGTGTCCATCGACGCTCTTACTCGCATCGGTTGGGTACTTTTTACCGCTGCTGTACCTTATCTATGGTGTACGTTGTTCAAAAAAATAGGAGTAGATCAGCACACGATGGGCAATGTTTTAAAAATACACTGGAACCTCATTTATATCCGCGATCACTTATGTCCACCCTCACTTATGTCCTCACTGTAGCACTCATTTATATCCGTTCGGCATCCACCACCCGATAGTGCACGTATTCACATGACCCAATCAGCGCGTAGCACGGCCTTTCCTCTCCGCTGAGTGAATGTTTACGTTTCGCAACCGCGGATATAGACGAGGTTGCAGTGTATATTTGTGAGAAGCATCAAAAAAAAAAATTAGAACAAAATGAAATATTGAAACGTTATATGGATATGCTAATCAAGTAAAAAAGAATATTCCTTTTTTTGACAATTGAGGCTTCCTTATAAAATAAAGGATTAAAATTAAATTATATCAATTTATGTATGTATTTGACGTCAATTCTAGTAAAAACTAGAACGTTAAAAACGTCACACGGATGTCGACATGTGATGTTTTTTCCACATAATATAAATAATATAAACTAATATACAATATTATGTACAGTCTGTTTCAAATTAAATGCAAATCGAGGATATTGGGTGCAGTTACCCAGTTCGCGGTGCTGTAGGCGGTGATCTATACTTTTTCATACATAGTGATGCGTAGTTCACGATTTTTTGCGTCTAACATTCACGTAATATCTCAATTTGTACTTTTGCTATATTGGTTTTTATTATTTTAAATGCAATATATGTAATTGTCGTCATTTATAATGCATCAAAACATCGTTATCGATAGAACACAAAGTATTGTAAAATATATTGTGTAACTGCACGTATTTGAAGGTAAACTTGAAAACTAGATACGTTCTTGGTTAATAAAAGTAGAAAAAGTGGTTCTCGGACTCGTATATATTATTTAAAATTAGACATATGAATACATTTCGTATGTATAATTTATTATAAAATTTGTATTAGCATAGCGAAAATAAATTAATAGAAGGGTAATAATTGTTCTTGGATTATAAATTTTGTTTAAGAATTAAGCGTGGAACTTGAAAACTCCGGGAAGTAAAGACGTCGCATCAGTAAAATGACAACTACTATCAATACTCGTTGAATAATATACAACCTTGGCCAAATGTGTTAGACACCCTTTACTTTCATAGGTTCGAAAGGTGTTTCCGCCCGCTTTTTGGTCGATTTGTTGACGATCCACTATTCATATCGTTGGAGGGTGGTACGAACCGCACACCGCGAATACTTCATTATTCTCGCTATAGCGATTAAAGTCTTACTTTGTGTCTTAAGCAGGACTGTTTGCCTACCTTCTACTTTGGTTAATTCACAAACTTTTGGCATTGTTTCACTAAATTAAATTTAATCCATAAAAATGAAAGTATCCAACACAAAATATCCTGGTTATAAACTCTTAACACATATCTCTCTCCAATCGCGTAGACAATACACAAATATTTAAAATCGAAACATTGCTGCCTGCTTACCTATTGCCGCAAACTAAGCACTAAATATGTCAATTAACTATAAATTCGATGCTTAGTTTCTTGGAAGTGTAATAATACTTATAATAATGGGGTTTTATGAGGTGTCTAACACATTTGGCCAAGGTTGTACATATATGGTATATGTATGTAATATAATCTTGGCTGTAGTCTCATTCAGTCTCATTTTTATAATTTCAAATACTACGTAATACGGTTGATTCGTAATACATTTGATTATCGTAACGATCGAAGAGAGCATTATAGCACTTCTCCGATGGCAAACGTGTGTTATTATTTATTATTATTAAAACCAAACATATCGTGTATAGGTATCTGCTAAGAGTTCAGATGTTAAGATTCAGCCTTTTAATTAATGAGCAGGCGAAGAAAAATGCCGCGTCTTCCCCGACAAAAAATATTTCGGCAGAAGATAAAGGAAAATTAAACGCACTGCTGCAGAGAAATATAGCAATAGTCGAAATTGCCCATAAAGTTGGTTTATCAGTAAGTAATAGTCTTTTGTAGTTCCTGATGCGATAATATAAGCAGTATTTCATTGACAATATTGAACCGGTTTTATTCAAATTGATTAACCGTGTGCGAAATAAAAAAATGTAATGCGAAATAAATCCTGAGAGTAGCCGAATAGATACATTAGAGATCTATTATTTATAATTGTCTCTAAAATTAAAAACGAATAGAACTGCACACATACACTTATATAATTGCATGATCCGGAGTTTTAAATACAAAAAAAATTATTCTTGTTGAACATAATATATAATTCCATAAACATTTTTGTATGGAGCTTATTCCCAAGTATTATTTTGAAGAAAGTTTAATCTCATTATTTAGTTAAGATACAAAGACATCAAACGACAAATTTGATTATTAAAGATAGCAATTCTCAACACCATTTTAAAAGAATAGCATTTCTGTATAATATGAAAATGCTACGCAAGCATTCTTTTGTGCGTAACCAGGGGGGTTATTCTCGAATCTGAGGGAATGGAAATTTCAAGAGAATTGTCAAAATATTCCTACAATTTCAATAATTCCTATTCTGGAGCTGACTTTCTCACTTTTTCGTAACGAGTAGTATCGAGGAGTGAGCGGTGAAAGTTACTCCCTGGGAGTGCTATTTTTCCACTGTTTCGAGAATAACCCCCCAGAAAGAAGCGACTATGTAGGTATTCGAGATTTGAAAGGATGACGTGTCGTCGATTCCCAATTCAAATATCCGCATGCTGTTTTTCTAATACAATATAATCCCGCTTTTAAGCAAGCTACTCCAGGGGGTTATTCTCGAAACAGTGGAAAAATAACACTCCCAGGGAGTAACTTTCACCGCTCACTCCTCGATACTACTCGTTACGAAAAAGTGAGAAAGTCAACTCCAGAATAGGAACTATTGAAATTGTAGGAATTTTTGACAATTCTCTTGAAATTTCCATTCCCTCGGATTCGAGAATAACCCCCAGCAGGAGACCACTATCTCTTAGCAGATACCTATACACGATATGTTTGATTTTAATAATAATAAATAATAACACACGTTTGCCATCGGAGAAGCGCTATAATGCTCTCTTCGATCGTTACGATAATCAAATGTATTACGAATCAACCGTATTACGTAGTATTTGAAATTATAAAAATGAGACTGAATGAGACTACAGCCAAGATTATATTACATACATATACCATATATGTATATTATTCAACGATTATTGATAGTAGTTGTCATTTTACCGGCGCGGCGTCTTTACTTCCCGGAGTTTTCAAGTTCCACGCTTAATTCTTAAACAAAATTTATAATCCAAGAACAATTATTACCCTTCTATTAATTTATTTTCGCTATGCTAATACAAATTTTATAATAAATTATACATACGAAATGTATTCATATGTCTAATTTTAAATAATATATACGAGTCCGAGAACCACTTTTTTCTACTTTTATTAACCAAGAACGTATCTAGTTTTCAAGTTTACCTTCAAATACGTGCAGTTACACAATATATTTTACAATACTTTGTGTTCTATCGATAACGATGTTTTGATGCATTATAAATGACGACAATTACATATATTGCATTTAAAATAATAAAAACCAATATAGCAAAAGTACAAATTGAGATATTACGTGAATGTTAGACGCAAAAAATCGTGAACTACGCATCACTATGTATGAAAAAGTATAGATCACCCACAATACAGCACCGCGAACTGGGTAACTGCACCCAATATCCTCGATTCGCATTTCATTTGAAACAGACTGTACCTATAATATAAAAGTAGAAAAAGTGAAAACGCATTAGCACACAGTGCAGTGTACCTGAAGGTAGAAAAAGAAGAAGCCTGCTTGTTTCAACAAAAGTTTTTAACAATTATAGACGTTCGGCAACAAAGCAGGGGACCACATACTGGTAAAGCTCTGTACCATACTAATAAAAATCTCCCCTTATTTAATTTGGTGTTCAAGGAGACCATATATGGAAAACCATCTTACTGAACGATGTGGGACGCGTTGAAAGATCTGACAGAATATCTGATACATATAACATATGTATGCTATAAGGTCCTCTTCTTCCACTTCCTTCACGGGTGTCCTTCTGGTGGTTCTCGGGTTCCTGGGTTGTTGTGGCTTCTCGGAGTCTTCTGGATGGATCTCCTCGCTGTTGGTATCTGAAACTAACGAAACAGAGGTATTATTTTATTAATCAGTCATCACCGCGTCACATTTGACGGAGTATCTCCGTAGTGGTGCGGTGCTTGGTGGGCCTCAGTGATTTTTGAGCGATAGCGCTATTCATCGCTGGGTTGCTGCTCGCGAGTGCCTTGTCGAAGAATCCTCGGTTGAGTTTCTTCAAGAACTCGTTCAGATTCTGGACGTCTGCCGCTGTAAGATCTCGGAGGACTACCAGCGAGGTGCGTCTAGGAAGTCGGAATACAAGTCGCAGAACGCGATTTTGCACTCGGACTAGTGGAAGGGCTGGCGTAGGTTAAGATCGGGCGGATTTGGATCTTGTACAGCATCGCGCCCGTTTTCGGATTGAGTTTGGGGCTACCGAGGATAGGATATAGGTGGTGCAGTCGACCGATGGCCCTGTTCCTAGCTCTACCTAGATGCTAGGCGAAAGTTAGCTTCCGGTCGAGGATCATTCCCAGGTATTCGATCTTCTCGCTCCAGTCGATCTCCGTCCGAAGAACGGTGATCTTTCGGGGCGAGGGTTGTCGTCTCCGGCTGAACGCAATAGCTTGCGTTTTCCTAGTTTCAAATACGTATGTAATGTACTTACATACAATTGGACGACACATATTATAATTCTCACAAAAATAATACAGTTTCAACCATTATAAATTAGTTGTTGTAATTTATAAGAATTGTTGAATATGTACTCAAAACATATTTTGCACTTTCCTGTTAATTTACTCTCCATATAAATTCTAGTAATATTATAGAGTATCCGCAAACTTCCTTGTGTTTATTTGCTGCCGATCAGCACAAATTTGTTTTTCGTCCGTAAAGTAAAGTATAAATTCACTAGTTAAACAATAGTTATTTACGAACCAAGTGCGTGAAATCATATTTCGCGAATGAGTGACCAGTTTATGGGCACGAATTCGCGAAATGTTTTTTCACGCAGGAAGTTTGTACAATATTTTTTGTACGAGAACTATAATGATAATACATATTGTTAAATACGTTATCGTTTATGACCATATTATTAAGGTTAGGGATTTATGATTTTAAAATGTCACTAAATTAATCAAGTTCCAGGAAGTACCAACTTTACTTTTACGCACTCGTGTTTAAAGTGACTTTTTACGCACGCAAATCGAATCGTGAAATGACAGGTTTTGATAAGCTAGTACAAAAACAACTTTTATCGGTATTCGCATGACATATTGATTTTTGATTTTAATTTGCCATATTTAGAAAATTGTACACAGTCACAACGAAATGTAGCGGTGTACCAACCTGTTCAAACCAGATTCTACTATCTAAATTATTGGGTAAATGAATATCCGGAAACAGCTAAGTCAAATCAGAAATTTATGTATTTTGTACAAAATTCGAATAAAATTCTGGCGATGATCAAAGAAATATGTTCCAATATTTGTATTTCTTACAATAATGCCTTAAGCGTCAACTTATCAAGGTTGGCATGTATTAGATCAATGACTAGCGTGTTGCTGATTTACATGTATATATTCAAATAATATTGAAGTCTAAGATAATACAACACATCTTATATAAATTTCTATTATTTTGGTCCATTATATATTCGCAGATCAGTAATCTTTATTCAATCTGTGAATAAACCGTACTGAACAAGAATCATATTTTTCGTTTTTAAAAATATACCTATACTCAACTTTCCAATATCTATCTAGTCTCTGCCCTGCAACATAAAATATATTTTTTAATGCTTTGAAAATTAATTTCTGGATATTTTCACAAGCTTTAGGTAAAAAATCAAATCTGTCGGGAAGTTATATAAAAATTATTTGTTTAGCTATAAATAAAATGTATGTGTTTCTTTATGGGTCCACCGTAAATTTTATAATGATAATTATTATTAGTAATAAATTTAAAATACGTATCGATTCTGAAAACCATCTTTTTCTAATTAGATTAACCAATAACTTATGTATTAGTTTCGTAATTTCGGAGTTTATTACCATAAACGTATCTGTACCGTGCATATTCTTTTCTTCAAGTACGTATATCTAGTATACAATAGACTTTATAATGCTTTGAATTCTCTATAAAACGATTTTTTGATTATTATAAATTACAGCAATTAGGTACACATGTAAATTTTTAAGCTAATACAAAGCCATATAGCAACAATACGAACTGAGAAATTAGACGCCAAAAATTATCATATACAAATCACCTATCAAACTACACAGCGAACTGGTTAACTGCTTGTAAAACCCTCAATGCACATTTAATTATTGACAGATTGTACAACCAGAAACCCGCTACACGTGGATATACATATACAGATTTGTTAAACCGCTTATACAGACCCGAACCGCTATATGTAGTAATCGTTGCCAGACCCGCGACGACGTTGTCAGACCCACTTTTGGGTCTGACAACGTTCTTCGTGTATTTAGGTCTATTTTTCAATGTTATGTTTAAAAATGACTCCTCCCAATTTTTTGTTCGGGACCCAAAACGCGGTAGAATATCAACCTATATACAACTCTAGTTCCGGCGCTTTCTGCCAGAGGGCCAGCTGTATATCTAAACAAGCTTTCTACCGACGTTGTCAATCCTGGTACATTATACCAACGTCGTCAAGCCCGAAAACCGGCAACAATGTAATTGCAATACTATCTATAATATTTATGACCTCTCTTTGCATTCGTAAACCTGAATGAGTTTACGCGTTGATTGAAGGAATACATAAAGATGCGCAACCTATGACAGTTGACAGAAATCTCAGATCCCTTAAATGCAAATCTCCATTTAAGGGATCTGAGATTTCTGTCAACTGTCATAGGCGGCGCATCTTTATGTATTCCTTCAATCAACGGTTTACGTTAGCGTGTGATAATATGTATTCACGGGTTGGCTGATGAATTTCGTTTAAATAAAGTTAAGTTATAAAAATCTTCTTTCGATTATCTTTTTGATTTAAATCATATTAACGCTACGAATATAGAAAGAATGAATATTCTGTCGGAATGTATTCCTTATTTCATGCTGAAACTTTAGAAATTTATTATTCAGTTAATTACTTTATAGCGTAGTACATTTGGAACAGAAAAATATTATACCTATAATTTATAACTAGTCGGCAGTAGTTGTAGTTAAAAATGAATACAGATACGGCCCAGTAAATACGTACAGGGTGGTCAAATTTCGACGTTTTAATAGGGAATGTCGGTAACTATACGAGGTGTCAAAAAGCGAACCACACATCCTCAATCTGTTTTTTCGAGAAAAGGATGATGGTGAAAACCAAATTGGGTATCGGCTTTCGGTTTCGAGTTATCCGTGAAAATTCGAATTTTCCCAGTTTCGTTTTATCACGTTATCTCGGCTATTTACGAAACTTGACAAAAGTGACTTTTACGTTCTTTAGGCAGTTCTTTGATTAGAATGCAGTGGCGTTTTGAAAAAATTTTCGAAATTCGAGGTAGGACATAAAGTAGTATTTTTTTATATGGAACATATAGTTGGCTATGATATCATTAAAAAGAGGATTTTTTTGCCATTTCAAATATGTGGGGTCTTTTCGTTCATTTTCACTGTATTATAGCAAAAAATTAACATTTTCCATTGATTTCATCATTTCATAGCTTTCTGTTAGTAGGGGTGTGTCATTCAACAAACATGAATCTGTCAGTAGGTTTATAAATAGTATCAATAGTTTAAGTTGTTTATTTGATTGTTACTTCAACTTAAAATGATAAATTTGCAATGGCTTATGAAAACTACGAAAAGTATGATATGTTGGAATGCTTTATTCACAATATTAATAATGCTGAAGCTGCATGTGAAACATATTTTAATCGTTACCCGGAAAGAAGGCAATCTAATAAATCTATATTTGAATGAATGAAAGCAAATCTCATTAATTTTGGAACATTTAACAAATGAAGATCGACGAATCACATATTTTAAATTTCATGTTGAGAATAAATTAAAACATGATTAAAAATTATTTACAATGGATGTTCGAATTGGCGCCCATTATTAACAATACATAATTCACACCGTCTCAAAACGCTCCGAAGTGCATTGTGAATATGAATACAAGAAATAGAATTAAGACACTGTATAAAGTTCTCTCTCAGTTCGTTATTGTTATTATGAGTTTGTTTATATAACCGGTCTTTGAGATGTCCCCAGAAAAAGAAATCCGGGGGTGACAAATCCGGCCACATTACTGGTCCGCCGGTGTCTATCCAGTTGTCTCCAACATTTTCAGTCAGCAATCCTGAAGCGATTCCAGTGTTATGGGGCGGTGCGTTGCTGGAAAAATACATTTCTCATCTCATTTATTATTATTAGTTCTTCCAAAAATTCTTCGACTACATGTTGGTTTATGATAGTATAATACCGTTGACCATTTAATTTTTCTTGATAAATTCGGTATGTCAGAATACGATTGTCAAATAGGGCACACTAAACACTAAAGCCGAATCGTCCCTGATTTTGAATATCGACGGCACGGTAGGGGTTAACATCAGACCGCCAATGTTCATTGTGTCGCTTAAAAATTTCCGCACTGCTAATGTAGACTTCATCCGTCCAAATAATTTTTCTAAAAAATGATGGATCTTGCTGAATTTGTTGAAGATACCAATTGCAGAATTCTAAGCGTCGTTCAGGATCAGTCAATAGGAGCTGCTGTTGTTTCCTCACTTTATATGGCCCAAACTTATGTTTCTTCAAAACTGATAACGCACGTCGTCGTCATGTACCCAATTTCACTGCAAGTTGACCGCTTGAGATTGAAAGATTTGCTACTGCCATTCCAATAACATTGACCGTAACTTCCTCAGTATCTTCCTTATTATAATTCTTCGATCTTGATTTGTCGAATGTTTCAAAATTAATGAGATTATCTTTCAGTCTTCCAAAAATAGATTTATTAGGTTGCCTTATTTCCGGGTAACGATTAAAATATGTTTCACATGCAGGTTCAGCATTATTATTATTGAGAATAAAGCATTCCAACATATCATACTTCTCGTAATTTTCATAAGCCATCGCAAATGTATAATTTTAAGGTGAAGCAACAATCAAATAATCAACTCAAACTATTGATATTATTTATAAACCTACTGACAGATTCATGTTTGTTGAATGACACACACCTACTAACAAAAAGCAATGAAATGATGATAATCAATGGAAAATGTTAATTTTTTGCTATAATACAGTGAAAATGAACGACAAGACCCCACGTGATATATGTCATTGAAATGGCAAAAAAATCCTCTTTTGATTGATATCATAGTCAACTATATTTTCATAAGTAATAAAACAAGTGACGAAGATTTTCCGATAAAATTATCGAAATCAATTTTATCAAAGAAAAATCTTGGTCACGCGTTGTATTTAAAAAGACCATATCACGAACAAAATTTGTTGCAATGTAGTTTGCTATTAGTAAGTTGTGCAGTTATCGGATATTTTCGTAATTTACTTAGGTTGTGTTCATTTTGCCATGTATTTTGCTGGTAACTCAGAAGGAGAGGAAACAAAAAAAAATAAACAATAAGATTTGCTTTGTGTAGTAATTGCGAGCATTGTGAGTGAAAATGAGTCGTTTTGAAAGCCGATAGCCAAATTTGGTTTTCACCATCATCCTTTTCTCGAAAAAACAGATCGAGGATGCGTGGTCCGTTTTTTTATACCTCTTACAGTTACCGAGATCTCATATTAAAATTTCGAAATTTGCCCATCCTGTACATTTATGTCAATAGTAAGTTCATAAAATCGCAGTTATATTTGATATTGTTGTCAAGATAAGGGTGTTATTGCTAGAAAAGCTCGAAACTAAATTATATTAAATCATTTTTCTGTACTAATCTTCCATACGGAATTAAGTAACTACAAAATTTTTGATTAAACTTGTCAGTTATTGGAGACAGTATACTTTTTAACAGTTTCAATAATTTCTAATAGATTTTAGTTTCAAAAGAATTTATTGTCAAAACTATTAATTTTTGCTATTTTGAATATGTGTAGACACATCTTATGTAAAACCACAGTATGAATACTTCACGACTGCGTTATTTCGAAATTAAGTCAAATTACATTTAAGTATTTATAAATACTTCATAATTATTTAAAATATTACTTCAAGCTCAAGTCTAGTCCATATAAACATCCATTTGTAAACCCCAAAAATCATGAGGTTTTAAAGGTTTGTGCTTTCTCTCAAAACACTTCGAGCTTGCATTTAACCTGTGAAAACATAATAGACACTTGTCGCATATACTTGGCAACATTGCAGGGAATGAAAAGGCGGGAAAATATATATTTTTTATACACTGGGTCTGGCAAAGCGGTATAATTAGTGGGCTTAGCAAGTTATGTTAAATGTCCGCTTCTGTGTTATACACTGGGATTGACTTGGTATCATGAACATGCCGGGTCTAGTAACGTCGGTTGGATAAATATATATATGTTTTAAATCACGTACACTCAACACGACTTAATCTTCGAACGGTTTTACTAAGCGACAGTGTGCTTTGTGTGTCTTTGTCAGTCCATCCCCTCTACATTTAACGTGAACGTTTCTTCGATAAGGATAATACCGTATTTTTATTTAATTTTATTTATTTTTATTTAATGTAACATTACGATTATCAAAGAAAGAATCACGTTAAATGTGGAGGGGATGACAAAGACAACATACTGTCGCGTAATAAAACCGTTCGAAGACTAAGTTGTGTCGAGTGTACGTACAGACAACAATGTGTATTCAATAACGTACGTTATAGTTGCATACAGGCATACAAACATGTTTCATAGTTTTGATTTGTCTACTGAAATGTGAAGATGTTTTCCTAAAACAACGTTTGGGGAATCTCGTCGAGTAAGGGTAAAAAGATGGTTTTGAGAGAAGGCAAACATTTTCGCATATTTAGTCATTGGAAGAACTGAGACTAGAACCTGATGACTCGCGAAATTATCTAAGAATAGATAAAGGTATTATTTATGTACCTACAAGTTTTACATCTAGTTACTTACTCCATTAATAGAACGCCGTAATGAAGTTTTCAATAACCGCCCACGAACGATTAACAGCAACACTTAGATATGTAGCTCTGGACGAAGTTATCAAAATCTAAGATTTAGCGGCATAATATCTCCACAAGCCTTAAATTAAGTTATTTGGGAAACGTTTGAAGCGATATACACACTGGGGTATTTTGATCTCTAACAAATAACATTAATTCATAGTACCATAATGAAGAGACATATACATCAATGGATCTAGTACCAGATTGCTCAGACTCCTGCACTTTTTTATGCACTCTTCAAAACCACCTCGTAGCGTGTTCATTTTATTTACGACGTTTGTTTGTTTGTTTTAGCACTGGACACGAGTCAGGTTTTTCCCATCATTTATCAGTTTGGAAATCATCGTATCACGCCCATTTCAAAGATAGGGTTTGTAATTTCGGTCTTCATTGTGGCATGCCCTGCAGAAATCTGGCTTCCCCAGTTTCCACCAGATTTCAGTCTATATGCCCCTATTCTCGTCTCCCCCTTTATGCAGGGCGTAACAAAAGTAAGGGGACAAACTCTGGCAACAAACTGTCCACATAAAAACATGAAAAAAAGTTCCTATCAACATACTTATGTCTACAAACGCACATTTTATGAGATAGAATGACAAACATAGTTACATTCTTTTACTACAAAACGTATAATGTAATTCTTTTTAAAAAGATATTAGTATTATTTAAATTAAATGTTCGATGTGTCCTCCTTCTGACTCAATGCACGCATGGACGGACCATTAGAAGTATTCCATTCGAACCAGGCGCTTTATAGGGTCTGAAAGAGTTAATAGCCCATACTAGCCTTTCATATGTTATTACCCTCTTGCCCAACGCCCAGCAGTCCCTGTTCACCCTCTGAGGGCAATTCGCAGGTTTTTGCTGGTCGTTCGCATTTTTAGGATTAATCATTTCTGAATCTGGAAAGTGTTTCTGAAGTAGAACTGTAAGAGTTTCCTTTCTAATATTTGTAAAATCGTTCGCGGGTTTCCTTATAGTGCCTAGAGGAGGAATGGGATCTTTAGGTAGAAGTTTGTGGAGTCTTGCTCCTTCGGATGCAGCTTGTACATCCTCACAGATCTTCCTCCATGATTCCCTCTTAGCTACCTTTAAAGTTCGATTGCATTCAGTAAGTATTTGGCTTTGTTAAAAAAATTGCGAGCTTTCCGCCTTAACTGTTGCTTTTCACTTGAGAACAGCAGGTAAGATATGAGTTTATTATGGCTTCCTAAATGTGTTCTGAAGTTATCTCAATATCATATGAATTTTTAATTTGTGGATTGAGCACAAATTAATTTGAGGTTAGCATCCGCCCCGATGACAATCTGAAGGTTATGATCCTCACAGTATTGTGTCAGCCTCACCACTTCCTCGAGGAGGACGACGACGACTGGGTTCATCATATGGAAGGTAGGCAGAAGCGATTATTAGGTTTTTCCACTTCCATTGTCTTCTTCCAATCTTATAGCTGCAAGGTCTCTAGAACAGCCATTTAGCAGTATTAGTGACTGTATGTTTTTCTTGACTATATCACTCACAGTTCTGTCAACCAATCACACAGTTGGAATTCCTTAGCAACAGCCAATGACATTCATTTTATAGCGAAAAACTCACGTGTGAATTTTAATAAGTGATAAAATCACTTGTGGTTTTATCAATACAAATGGAGTACCTACTGTCAAAACGGCTCATTTTCACTCACAATGTTCGCAATGACTACACATTATTATTTTTTTTGTTTCCTCTTCTTCTGGGTTACCAGCCAAATACATGGCAAAATGAACACAAACTAAGAGAGTAAATTACGAAAACATCCGACAACTGCGGAACTTACTAATAGCAAACTATATTGCAACAAATTTGTTCGTGATATAGTCTTTTTAAATATAACGCGTGACCAAGACTTTTCTTTGATAAAATTGATTTGGATAATTTGTTCGTTCTTGTTGATCTTAAATAATTTCACTCGCCCTTCGGACTCGTGAAATTATTATCTCAACAAGCATTTACAAATTATCCAAATCAATTTTATCGGAAAATCTTGGTCACTTGTTATATTACTTATGATAAAGCTACAGGATTGTACATACGTCGTAAATTACGTTAACTTTGGCTTTGCTAACTCTTACCACTCGTTCCCTAACAAGGCAGAATTCCTATATTAGGGCTATGTCAATGCTGCCTGATGCTAACTGCTTGCATAGTAAGTTGGATCTTGCCGTGCTATGCTGAAAGTTGATCTGTATTACACAGTGCGGTTCTAAAGTGTCTTCCTCCCTGCTTTGCCCTCTTTAAAATATAATTTTTTTGGCACAATTTTAATACATCAAAGAAAGTTAACATTTAATTTATTATTGTTTATGATGGCACTAAAATTGTTTCAATAAAATTCTGTTTTATGACATTTATAAGGTAAGTATAGGCCTAATAAGTGACACACGTTTTAGAATTTATATCCAGCTAAGATTTTTTGAATTTATGTTAAGGAGTTGACTGCACAAAACATAAAATGTATAATAAAATAAAACTTTGTTCCATTACTATGTTCATAAAAGTGGATAGAATGTTATGAAATTTTGGTATGATACCATATTCAGTAAGCCCTTAAAAATGAGGTATCACCTGACCCCCGTCTCCCCCTCCTCCATTTAAAATTGTGATACTATATCTATCCCTCTGTCGTCAATCTTTGAAACTAAATAGAAATTTTACTTCAAGAATGTAGTATATAATATTTCATATCAATGACCCAAAACTGGAACCTCTCTATTAAACTGATCAAAAGTTAGCAGGGAGAGGGAGACAGTTTAGAACCGCACTGTGTATACCCTTAGCATTTTTGATTGCCTTCATTCTCCTTACTACCTTGAAGGTCAACTGGGTTAGCTTTAGATAGGGTTTGAAGCCTATTCCGTTCAGCACCTTCAAGGTCGACGTCGACGTTCAAGACATAGATTGTTCCCTTGGGTTCTTCCTTGCTTGATATCGCCGGTCACTCATTCGTCGTTAGCCCTGTATTCTGGGTTTCTAGAAGTTTGAACATCTTCTCCGTTGTTATTGTCCGCAGAAATTCGTTTGAGATACAGGTAACGACTTTCATGAGTTTGATGGATGTCCTTTGCCTGACCCTCTATTAGAACAACGCCTTCCCCTACGTCTGTCTTGGAGATAGTTTCTACCAGCCATGACTTCGACGTTTCATTGCCACAGGTGAAGTAGACTACTTCTTTTTTAGCATAGCTGTTTCTAAACTGAGGTGCAGCGCCTGGTTCACATTTCCAGATTTCTGCCATTACAGCCATCTGTATTTTTGGACTGCTCCTCAGAGAGTTTCTCCTCCGGATACTTGTCCAGGACCACAGACATTTTTACAGCTTGGTTAGGGCTTGGCTAAAGCTACCGCTCGGTGAGGACGTACTGGGTTTTACTTTTGCTGAGTCGCCACTGTGAGATCTCTGCATCTTTGAGGGTTTGTTCACAGTCGGAGACGGTGTACTTTGCACAGATCTTACGCGTGAAATTGCAGTACGTTGCTTAGTGTCCGTATCAGGCTCGCCTTGCTTTTTGCGACGGTTGGTCCTTTGCTTTCTTTGTCTTACAGGCCCTCCAGCAGCAATCACAGCGGGGTGGAGTAGTAATCCCGCACTGCGATCTGCAGCAAGGAAAGGCTTTGCCTAACAGGACTGAGTTGCGCTTAGTTTGTTGTCTGTTAACAATTTATAAACCATTCCCTCACCACCATTTATGACGTTACTTCGTGTTGCATTTGGCTGAAGAGTTTGTTTATTAATGACTCGTATGCCTCTGTTTTTTATTTCTGTGCAGATATTCTTTTGATGTTATTTGCTAAAAACGTCGATGCGTTTTATATAATTCAATAAACTCTGGTTACATCACTCTTACATCAGACATACTAAGAATACATACATATCTTAATACTCTTTATAACATGTGATAATAATAATAATGTATACAATATGGCTGCGTGTGTCTGCACTATAGCGATACCTGTAGTGCAAGCGAAACACACACAGGTGTTCAGAGCCGCTACGTGCGAGCGTGCACCGCACAAGGACGGCATTTTCAAGGGGGCGGCATCGGCGACAATATCATATCGAAAGGAAAACAAAACATTGTCATAATTTGCATGTCTACAGTTGTACAAGGGGCGGAAGGGCGGCATTTTCAAGGGTGCGGCAACGGCGACAAAAACCTATCGAAAGGAAAACAAAACATTGTCATAATTTGCATGTCTACAATTGTACAAGGGGCGGCCTAATCGGTATTGCACGCGGGCGTTCAAACAGCTAGCGGCGGGCTTGCAGGTGTTCGTGTATTAGAACGTTAAAAAGACGATAAATGTGGATTTTTTGACAAATGCGAGTGCATCATAGGGATATGCGTAATACTAGCTCTGTTGTAATCCAGTAGAACATTGCGTCTACTTGTTTACCGTTCTAACACACGGACACCTCTGTGTGTTTCGCTTACACTATAGGTATCGCTATAGCAAAGATTAGAAAATACAGATACGACGCTTCGGTCGGAACCTTTGATCTCCGACGCAAATTTTCAGTGACCTTGGACATTTAAATTGGAATGTAGAAGCGCGGAAATTTTAAACAGAACAGATTTTAAAATCCTTAAACAGTATAAACCAAATGGCGTCTGATGACTAGGTTATGTGTATATGTTTTGTTTATGTTCAGCCCATTTATGTCTGCTGAATAGGTTATGTGTACATGTTTTGTTTATGTTCAGTCCATTTAAATTGGAATGTTTTCTATCCTACTCTACAAATGTAGTTCCTTTTTCGAGTGTCGTATCTTTATTCGCTAATCTTTAGCTATAGTGCAGACGCACGCGGCCACATTGTATATCTACTAAAAAGTTTACCTCCGACGCTATTGTAAACTCTCTCACGTTCAACTGTTCTTCTACCTCTACACACTGAGACTTGCATGTAGATAAGCGCATGTGCTTTGATCATTTCTAAAGGGTTCCATCGACGGTCTAAATGTTGGTCGAGCGGCTCGTCCAACATGTTAAATCATAGATGTGCTCGCTCGCAACATGCTCGATGGATTTGTAGGGTTAGACGCTTGGCTCGATATTTATCTCCAACTCTAACCGCGCGCCCAACATGTTGGATCGTGAATTGACAACTGTCGAACAGCTCGCCTGACACGTGGCGCTTTCTTTTTTCTTTTCATCTACACACAAAAAACCACCACATACAACAATGACCCATTCGAAATCCATGACAATACTAACGTTGGACCAACGTGTTCGATCCTGAATTAAACCGTCTGTGGAGCCCTGCCAATATGTTGGGTTCGGTGTTGGGTTGGGCGTAAAAAATAGCTTAGCCAACATGTTAGACCGTCGATGGGGTCCTTAACGATGACAGATTTTTTAATACGCTGCGTTTATTAAATGCGCGTTCAAAAACGTTACGTTATTTCACATACACAACGACGTTAATGAATGCGCGTTAACGCTTGCACATACATCTAATATCTAATATATGTCTTAAAACATGTATGTATGTCCGTGTAGAAGAAGAAAGTTTCGATCATAACGCTTGCTAAACTTGCTGTAGTCTCATTATACGTCCTATGCACAATTTCACGGAGTGTTAGTGGCGATTTTTTTTGCTTTAAAAGTTGTTGATTATACATTTAAGTTCATGAATTTTACTTTTGTATTATATAGGTACGCATATTTAAGGATAGTATTGTTTGGAACGTAACCAAAAATAGCTACATAAAAAACTATTACATGTGCATAAAGATCGTTTAAGTTTCATTTTAAAACATGTATTCACTTTCAGATTTTCTTTTTCTCAACGACCTACCTTTTCAACTTTGCTTTAGTACAACTCAAAGGTGATATATGCGATATTTTTCTAATGCAAATGTATATACATAATACGTATACATACATATGTCAAAGTTTCGAATATTTTAAGATTAAATACGTTCGTTTGTGAATCCTTGAACTAAAATCGCACGGTTCTTAGCATATTACTTAAAATTTACAAAAGAAACGTAATAAAAGCAGAATATAACCTTTCTGTTTATATTCAGTACGCATACTTTTCTAATCTAACTTTAGGAAGAAATAATTAAATTATTGAATGATTCACTAGATGTATGTATGTATGTATTTAGATACAACTCACGTAGATACTACTTATTGTTTCAGTGAATTAACTGATGTAAGATTTCCCAATGAGCGTAATAAGTGTCATTTATCTAATATTTGAACAGAGTTGGTTATAAAAGGTTCTGTTTTGCAGATTTATATATACCTATATGTACATACATACTACGTAGCAAAAATATATGGTTTAAAATTCAAAATTAATTGTAATGAATAGAATTATTCTTACGTTACAATGTTCTAAAATTAAAATTTGGGAATTTAAATGTCTCATCCACATAAAAAATTCTCTTAATATTAGTCACCATTGCAAAATTCCTAATAAAAATCATTGACGTAATAAACCTTTCCAGCTAAAATAATACAGCCATTGGAGTCTGAACCAATAACAAGAATCCTTAATTAAATTAGCTCTCAATTATTCTTTTCGTTCGTTTATCGTCTGGCAAACTATAAGCATATAATTTTCAATACGACGAAATAGCACTTAATTGTGTTTTATTTTTAATTTCTAGCAATAAACAGGAATAATATAATTTATTTCATCTAATTTGTAATACTATAAACTCAATTATACAGAGCATTCCAATGAAAACGATCCATCTTAAATAAATCAAATACGTCAGAAATACGAAAAACGCCGAGACAGGTTGATTCTTGTTTTAAGGTGGAAATTCTTTCATCAATAAGGCAAAACCATGTCTTGCCTCCCCTTAACCCTATCTGGATTGAACAAAAATCAGAATGTAAGCCTTGAAATTTTAGAAGATATCTTTGAAAGTGTTAAGGATAGATATAGGCAGTTCTACATGAATGTTGTTTCAAATAGTATGTAAAATCGAAAAATATAAGCATATGACGTAATGCCAGTTGAAATTTTGTTTTTTAATGTAGCTAGTTAGGACATGTTGAAATTATTCTGAAGGAAGTCCAGGATGACAAGCCACTTCGTAGATTTTAGTCATTGGCTTTTCTTTCTCTGATGTAATTCCTTCATGAAGGTAGAAAATGCTGTAGTTCTAAGAACATGTTTTTGTGTGGCGGAGTTCTCCGTGCAGAGAAAATATTTTGTGTTGTTTTTTCATTCCTTTTGTTGATGTCTTTTTCTCGATATAGAGACTTTCTACCTAGTCCCGAGAATGTTGCCGTCGGTGTCTGTAGCTGTACCACATAGCGCAGCTCCTGCAGTACTTCTGCGTACGATTTTCTTCTTGTAGGCTTCACAAGTTCACACAAGCTTCAGTTTAGTATGCGGATTTTTCGGTTTCTTCTTGCCGTTCTTGCTTACAAAACCATTCTTCTTGTTGCCATCCTGAGCTGCTACGTAACGTCTATGTCACTAGCTCTTGCGACAGCTTTCTTCTGCCTGAGCTATGTCTATTTTGACGACACCCTGGCATGTTCAGTGCTAATTACCTCCTCTGCTTGCGCTTCAACCTTCTTTCTTCTAGTTCTGGAGTGGAATATCATATCCACTGCTTCCTCTAACTCAATTTGTTTTTGTACGTGCAGAGAAATATTTCTCTGGCTGCGACTATTGATATGAGTACCATCGAACTTTCCCAATTTTTCAGGATTTAAAATACATTCATCCAGTTGCACAGACTAAAAAAATTCATTCATTTGAATCCAAGATAAGCTAATCCTTATTTGACGAGGCAATGGTTTTCTTATGGCTGCACTTAATACCACATCAACGCTTATCACTCTCAGAATTTACTTTACTTTACTACCGTTATCACTCTCAGGAATTTACTACTCTCAGCATCTAGACGTGTTCCATTAATTTCCTTTCGCAGCACAGTGAATGGCCTACTAAATGTATGAATGAGCTACTAAACTAATCAAATTTCTATTTATCTTGGCAAAGTTCTTACAGCACCACGTCAAATTCGTATTTAAGTATTTTTTTTAATATCGCTTTTAGGAATATTCAGATATTCCAGTCTGACAGGTGTGTTACACATGCAGCACCCAATGATCAAACGTTGCTCAGAAGTTTGTTATAATAACAGCAACTTTGCACAGTGAATAAAATAAGAAGAAAAAAAGACAAGAAAAACAGGGAGGACTCTTCATACTGAAATGCCTATTGCGGCGACTTTAGACAAACATAAGGTAAAAGGCAGCGGTTAGAAAGTCTCATACATATTACAAAAGAAAAAGAAACAGAACCATATAAAAATTAAGTAACAAAATGATGAAGAATAGAAAACAGCGTAAAGAAATAACTTAGAGGTTCAATGATTGACTTACCAACATGGAAACTAGAATTGCGGAAGTTATATCAAGAACTAGATAGATAGATAGATAATTAAGTGGGATGGCTATGTGGCCTCTTGCTACTGCGACCCATAGGTCTATTGTAGCTCCCTATTATCTAGACCACCTGGTCTAGCTTAGCCTTTTTTATGAAGCTTTCCAGCCTTGCCGGGTTGGTCTTCATGTAGCTCGCCGCGTGTGGGTATGGTTCGCCAATGCACTCTAGCCTCAATCTGGCTAGTCCCTCGCATTGGCACAGAAAGTGCTGCGAGGTCTCTTCATCTGTCTGACAGATTGTGCACATGGTGTTTTCCGCCAGACCAAGGTTGCTCATATGCTTATTGAGTCTGTTATGTCCTGTTAAAAGGTCTACAACTAGCCTGACCGTTCTCCTGCCTTTGTTCAGAAGGTCCTCGGTGTATTTAGGCATGTATTCTTTGATGAATTCTTTAGCCTGCCGCTGTCCTGGGGAGTTTTTTCCACCATTCGAGGGATTTACTTGCCGACCATTTCTCCATGGTTTTGGCTACCTCCTTTTTTGAGGTTCCACACGATGGTATAGGTCCAATGAGTGGCCTAGATGTTCCTTCTTTGGCCAGGGCATCAGCCTTCTAATTTCCTTTAATACCTTCGTGCCCCGGTACCCAAGCTAGGGTCACCTTGCTGTGCGCCCCTAGTTCATTTAGTGCGCATACGCAGTCCCATATCAGCTTTGATGTGATCTTTGTTGCGTCAAGCGCTTTTACGCTTTTACAGTTTCAGCGGCATTAGTACGTTGAATGATTTTTTTTTTATATGGTCGAATCACTTTACGGTGACTTGTTGTGTAGATTATTTTACTTAGGCAAGTTTGATCGAAAATTATAATAACCGTACTTTTGATACTGTATATGTGTCTTGCACGTTTTTTAATGCAAAACATTTAAGTATCATAGGTTAGGTTAGATTCATAGGTATGTACTGTCGTACGCAGATCTATCAATTGACAGATTCTCATTCTTCAATTAGACTAATCAAGCGTTCTATATGTTTGTCTTTGAATGAACAAATCGCATGATTTTGCAATTTGACTAGACTCGCAATTGAAGAATGAGGACCTACTACTAGGAGCAATTTGTAGGACACTATCGAGATATAAGTTCACCGTAAAAGAGAAGAATATACGTAAATAATATATCATTGTGAAAAGGATAAATATATTGCTAAAGGAAAGGAAATAAAAGAAAAGTTGCGAGCTAATGATGGCTTTCCCAACCTAAACATCGAAAATTAAGAAGGTTAAGATTATGATTTTCAAGCATATCTTGTTTTCTAAATAGCTTTTTTTAGCGAACGACATCTGTAAAAGAGCAGCGGCAGCTGATAGGAATGTTGAAGAAGTCGTTTAGGTTTTACATATACCTATGTATATATGTATATGGTAATTATCCATAGTAATAATAAACTGCTTAACTTTTATCTAAATATAATGATTTTTTCTCTTTTAAAAATCCTTGCCCTATCCTTACCGGCAAATAATCTTGTCAAACCTTTAGAAAACTTGCGGTACACTTGTCGTACGGTTGTTCGTCAGGATGTTCATAGACTTGCACAAGTGTACGACAGACTTTTAATTTGTCAAGTAGAAACTTGTCATAAGTATGTCACACACTTACCGTACACTTGCCGACATCAAGTGTATGACAAACTTTACGCTTTACGGCGGCAAACTTGTGTCAAATATTCCACACACTTATTTTGCTATCTAGGAAAATAGTTTGTCTACCTCGTTGAAGAAATAATATAAAATGTTGTCGATACTAATTGAAGAATAAGAATCTGTCAATTGATAGATCTGCGTACGATAGTATATACCTATGAACCTAACCTAACCTATGATACCTAAATGTTTTGCATTAAAAAACGTGCAAGACATATACAGTATCAAAAGTACCTACGGTTATTATAATTTTCGATCAAACTTGCCTAAGTAAAAAAATCTACTAACAATCCAAGTCACCGTAAAGTGATTCGACCATATTAAAAAAAAAATCATTCAACGTACTAATGCTGTTGAAACTGTTCTTTTAAATTTATTTTCCCAATAACACTATTGATCGATTAAATATAATCACGAAGTAAAATTAAATTAGTATTGTAGGTACTTACGGTTGAAGTTGAAATATTAATTACCACGACTGCCTAAAAACAAGACATAAAATTGCTTAAAGTATGACACCATCGACGAGCTGCTTTTATGGCGGATGACGAATTAGAACACAGCAACAGTAACACTGCCACTTGTCGCGCTTTTTGAAAAAGTAGTATATAGTTACTGTATTTATAGTTGTATTTGGGGTTATTACATACCTTAGTAACAAATTGTAAAAATAATAAATATATATTTTGTTTTTTATGATAATTATCATAAAAAAATCTAAATGAATCCGCATCAAATTGCTTTTTAAAAAATTCCAACAGTTCAATTCACAGGCATTTTAAGTATTCATCGAAAAAACATATTGTTTACAATAATAAATATGTTCTTCAAGGGCAAGGCTACAATAGAAAGAGATGCGAGGAAGTACATCACATGCCCGAGGGGTTTGAGGTACAAATTGAATTCTGTTTTATTCAAATCGGTTTACTAAACACTTGTCCACCACTTGTCATTGGTTTGTCGTAGTCAACTGTTTCCTACTAGACTTTGTGGCAAGTTTGTCTTTGATTTTACTTCGACAACTATAATACAGAAAGGTTTGCTTAAAGTTTGCTCTAACCTTTTCGTAGAAAAGCTTGTCAGCGGCAATCCAATAAAAATTCAAAGACAAGGTTGTCACAACGATTCATACTATCTGGATTATTTTTTCGTAGTTATTCTGACAATTATTTTTGCATATTACATATTCGATTTGCTATCTACTTTTTACTATAAAATAAACGAAAATAAAGAAAATATTAGTCTTTTGTAGGAAAGCTATTTTACTCAATCAGTTCCCATTAATTTCACAAAATTCCGGTTTAATACTATTAGTAAAAAAGTCAAGTGCAAGTATCAAGCATCAAAGGCAATCGATATTTAAATTAACATAGACACAAAAAATATTTGTTGAATTTATTGCAGAACAGTTGAGGTCTATTATAAGAAATCCATTTTAAGATTTTTACTCACTGCTAACGAAAATGTATTGCTAGCAGGTTATCGACTCACATTTAGTATTACAAACTAATAAACTATATCTATACAATTACTGAAGATCTAATACTATCAGCAACTTTCGATGTTGTGTCAATAATCCTATGGAACAATAATGCGAAATAAGTATAAATATTTCGCATATATGCGAAATAGTGACCTGGTACAAGATATTTGTGCTGAAATTGCTGAAGACATTAAGAGGTGCAAATACCGTCTTACTACATACGAAAGTATCGAGTTCTCATCTTATAGTATTCGTAAAATACAAAATAAAAAATTATAATACCTATAGAAAATGTATTTTGTACGATATTAAAGACCAATACAACTGGAAAGTGTACCCATAAAATTATGATATACATATAATAGTCTTGTCACCTTTACCTAATGACATCTCGGCAAGCACGGAATATTGTCCTCTGTTATGATCCCTTATAGTAAATGATTTGCTATCTGACTTTCAGAGAGCGGGTTTCCACTCACTGGGTTACAACGACGGCCTCATCATTATTGTCTGCGATAGATTTGAGGGCGTCGTATCCGACACGATGTGAATCGCACTCAGACTTATAGAGAAGTGTTAATTAGCAAAAAAAAACGGATGCTTCCTAAAGTGGCCGCCCGCTTTTATTTCTAGGAGTCATACCAATGAAAGTGAAATACCTAGGTATCATCTTGAACTAAATTAACGTACAAACGACAAGATCACTAGAGCTGTTTTGGGTTACGCGCTGGTTGTACACCAGATTTTTTACTATAACGTTCACACCGCTAGCTACAAAGCCAATGGAAACTATGCGACATAAATGCACAGAAAGGCTCAGATGATTGTTCTTCAGATATAACAGACACTGGCTCCTCAACGCCTACTGCGGCAATGGAGACCATTCTTGGGCGTCCCTCCCTACAACTAGGTATCTGGTATAAATCTTAGATGATAATAGATTGAAATATGGTGGACGAATTCTCTGGCAAGGCTAAAAATATTTTCACTTTCATCAAACAGATGGTACAGTAGCCTATGAAAGCAGAAACTGAAGAATACAATGTACCCATTTTCAATAGTGAGACAGCAAGAGCTTATATTTGCAAATCGAAAAAAAAAACGTGATACGTAAATTGGCCGAATTTTGGGTCAGCTTGCAAGATGCAGGTTTTGGTAGTACTCGTAATTTGTTTTTTGGCGTAGGCATAGATAATTCAAAATCGGAGCACAAACCAATGTTTTTTTCAGTTACTCAAAATCGTTCCGACAGAATGGGGTCCAAAAAATATTTATATATAAGTATAATATATCAGTGTCGTTAATGACATGGAAAGCTTTGCAACGAATTGATGATAATAAGTGCAGATGCCGAAGAAGCTTCTGACTTCTTGCTTATCTTTCCCTCGATCAGTCGATACTCGTTCTGCCGAGACAATATATGCTTGTCTCTGGAATAGATTGCATTTCTTTGGATTTAGTTTAACTTGGCTTCGCGCAGATGTTAGAACACTGTTTCCAAATTTTTAAGATATCGTCAAATTATCTCCCTATCACTATTATGTAATCAAGCTGTAGCAATCAAATTTCCCACGATAGTTCTTTTAGGACATTTTCTATGGCCCATTATTGGACCATTGTATAATCCAAACGGCATGAGGTTGAACTCCCAAAATCTGGTGTCTACTGTAAATGCAATCCTATCTTTATTTTTGGGTTCTAACTCCACTTGCTAGTAATCACATTTAACGGGTCGATGGCCGCAGTGGTTAGGCGGCTGACTATCGTTGTGAGAGGACGATAGGTGCCGGGGTTCAATTCTCTGGAGGGACGGTGACATTTTTTCAGAGAGTTTAATCCCGGATCGACTTGCCATTCGCTGTTGGGAGAAAAGTGATTAACAGCGCGGCATCATAAAAGGCGATATGATGCTGTCACAAAGCCATTTAAACACAACTTACACACACCAAACTACACTGCAAGAGTTGCAGTGATAGCCAGACAAGTAATACAGCTTACGGAGTCACTGCAACTAAGCACCCACCATACATTAAAAAAAACATCTAGCTATGAGATATTCAAAGTATTTTCAAACTGAGGCAGAAGATAGCTGTCTTTCTTTGTTACGTTATTGAGGAGCTGATAGTATATGTAGTCTGGTGGTACCATTTTTCTTCTTTACCAGCAATACTGGAGAAGTCCATTGCCTCTTTCGATAACACCATGTCTTAGAGCCCCCTTTTTCAATTTGAAAGATCTTAGCCACGCCTAATCAATGTTTTCACTGCTCGAGGTTATTTGTCAAACTTTCAGAGGATACGTTAATAATTTCTTGCATGGATATCGTGGTAACACCGCATTCTTGTTGGGTAATCCAAGATATGCTTCAGTAACTGCCCAATGTAATCCTCTTCTAGGTATTTACCGGGCAGTTCTTCGCCAATTCTAAAGTTGGAAATCATTTCCCGGAGTACTGACTCTGCAGTTGTCGTACATAATGCCCATCTTACTGGCAACATTACATATTGTTTGTTTCACCAGTGTCCAGCAATAAGCCTCATCGAGGTTGACTATTGACAAGGCCGACGATAGTGATTCCTTAAATGGCCAATCTTACCATAATTCCAGGAGCATCCTTCTTTTCTGTACTTCATGATTGCAAGTATTTTGTCAATAATTTCTTTGTCTGTAAGGTTCTTCACTGTTCATACTCATGGTTGTTTGGAATGGATTGCTTCACTGATCTGAATTCAAGGACTTATGACAATGCTTGCTTGAAGTCTTTGGGTACTTCAACTTCGCTGCTTGCTGTGTTTCGGTATCCCAAAGCCTATCGAGAAATTTATCAGCAACCAAGCTTTGATTGAGTTTGTCTGGAGCTGTAAGATAAGTCCTCTTAATTAAGTGAAAAACACCAGCGTTATGCTCTTGCAAAGTTTCTGTGAGGCTCTAATAGTAGGTGTTGCGACGTAGCGTAAGCAATAAAGTGTATGCCTTGGCAGTTTTAGTCTAGCCATTCACTATGGCAGCTGTTTCAAACTGTATTAAATATTCTTCTAGTGGTATGTTGGCGTCGAATGTTGGTAACTGGCTTTGACCACTTCCTTTGTACCTCATTTTCTGCTTCCGGTTGGGGCGAGCTGTCAATATCTATCAAATATTTTTTACCCAGTCTCATCTTCATCTCTTTAGAGTTCTTTCACACTTCTAGAAGTTTTTATTTATTTTTTCTTTATAGTTTTAAGCTTTCAAAAAGATTAACTGATAATTTCAGGAGATTTTTAATTTTGGCGTTCGTGTCATAACTGACTCACAATTTTTTGATTTTATGTTTTACATAATTGCATCTTTCCATTTCTTATACTTTGTTCTCTTATTTCACACTGTTATACACCTCGTATACAGCACTTCGTCAAACTGCAGTCTGTCGCTTACAACAGAACGCTGACTTTTTATATTCGATAGTAAGTACCTACTTTTACTTGTGGAATGTCGTAGATATGTATTTCTAAGCTTGGACTATTTGAGAAGAAAGCCAGTGATGTTTGCTCACGTTGCACGTAACAGTAGGTATAATGTGTTCAAGGCGGATATAAAAAGTGAAGTTGAAAACAAATTTGTATGGTTTTGAGTAAATGAAATTACAGATATTAGCAAAAGATATTTTGTTCATTTTATTGCTATAACTTTTGATGAAAAAATGCAAGACAAGAGATTTTCACTAAGTGTATCTATGTTGAAAAAAATAATAATCATAGATTTTATTTTGACTTAATTGGTTTAAGACAGTTAGCGTTGTTGCTATACGATTTCAAAAAAAAATCACTGTTTAACTTTTACCATTGTACATTGGTTTTTATTATCTAAAGTATGGTATATGTTATTATCGTAGTTCATAACTCGTTATTACTTGATTTTTATTAAAAAACTATGCTAAGTCTAATGTAGGTCGCGTCTTCTTAATTGAAAACTATATGCAATCTATGTTATTTTCACTGCTTATTCGAGTACGTCATACTTTCACTCTTAAGTATTATTTTAGTTACTTTCGCAGGAAATTTTATTACTTGTTTAATTGTCATTGATTGGTAAATGATAAGCTTATAAAGTATAAGAATAATGATATTATTGATATCCGTTGTCACTTATAAGCTAATACATATTTCTTTTCTATTAAATAGAAACAATAAGATTAAAAGTGAAAATTACACTTACGGAAATTGAATTGGAAAGCGAAAGCGTAGTAGTGTCAGCGTAATATCAACACACTTTCATTTTTTAAGTAGTACAACAACTTAGCAATGTTTCTAGTACCTAGGTAAGTACTTGCGTAAAAATCGATTTTGTCGGACACATAGATCAAATACTCGTTGAAGTATATAAATTCAGAAAAGTTTTTACAGATTTTTAAAATAAAATTATTGAATTATATGTCAACGTAATCACTGTTGATACAAAACTCACTTTTCTTTTAGAAAGTACTGGCAAAATTAATATTTAGCAGGCAAAAATTTGTGACATGGGTATTATAGAGAACGTAATTTTGATGTACTTTCTAGGAGCGGAGAAACAGTCATAAGACAGGCTATACAGCAGATATGATGTTATTATGACACTTTTATGCTGCATTTTGATCTGTTTTCCTGAAGTTAAAGCGACTAATCTCTGTTTTTCAGTTCCGGTTTAAGTAGAAGTTCACATTTAAATTTAAGGTTTAAAATATATTTCAGTTCAAAGTTAACCAAAGTCTACTGTAAATTAAGCAACATATTTCACCATTCAAATTTGCGTTCAGTGCGTTCACACAACTTAACCAGCGCCGACACAACCAATAATTTGCACTTAAAGATTAATAGATTCCTTCTTACTTCACAGTGAATTTGCACATATAATATTTTAGTACTTATACAGCGAAAAGTTATTTAAGACATTAGCTCCACTACCGTAACCTTAAAATGTTGTTGGTAATTTCTTACAAATTCTTTCGACATATTCTTTACCTCTTGTTCTTGAAACATATGTATACCTACATTTGGCAACTGAAGTTTTATAATGGTTTTAATCGTGATTTCACAGCAATGAGCGGCTGTTTAGCTTCATATTTTACAGTACAAACGACAGCAAAGTAGATGAACTTCAGTTATTTAACTGACTACATATATTTTTTAAAACAAAAAAATTTGCCATTGTAGAATGCTTCCTGTGCACTAAGTGTAAATATATCAAGATATATGAGTGCTCCATTTAAAAATACACATTATAGTCCTAACAGAATAAACGAACGTTCTTTTTGTATTTTATTTTATAGCATGAAATGTATACCGCAAAGTATACAAACTTCTTTCATTTAACCGAAGTAAAAATTAGCAACTTCCTGCTGGTCAAACAGCTCCAAGTTGCCTTGAGGAGGATATACGCCACGCTATAGCGGTCCACACAGGGGCGCGGTGCGCGCGTGCTGTGGTCACGCGGGGCCGTTCAGCTCGCGACTGAAGGAGCGTACATCTTTGCTCATTTCATTCGGATACGGAATGTATCCTACCGTATCCGTACTATGTGCATACCCACGACCTTTCATTATGCACGAACCACGACTACATAGTACCGCTTCGCACCATAGTAACAACGGCTGGTTTCTTCCACCCGCTTTGGTTTCCATGCCGACAGAAGGTTACACCTGGCGGAGCCGCTCAGTAAAAAGGCATCTATAGAAAAATTCGAAACTGGTTGCATCAACTCGTCTAGGGGAAACTTTTACGCACCGCTGAAATTATGCATCTATCTTTACGCGTTCAGATTATAGAGGGTGTGCGCGTCACTTTTTTCCAATAGTGTATTTTGAGTTGTACACAATTTCTTACAAAACTAAACAATAACCTACGAATTAAAACATCACTTCTGTCCTTTTTATTTACTGCTAGATTTTCTGCCTGTGACTTTACCCGAATAGACTATAAGATTTCTAGAGTTTTTATGTTCTCACTGTCAGATAAATCAAAAACTTGTTCATCATAAAAATATTATTGCCAATATGAACCCCCACAGAGGTTGAATTTTAAAAAATGTCAATAAATGTGTTTCATTATTGGTGTCAAAGAAAAGAGCAATAATATCAACTTTCAAGTAAATGTCACCATAAAAATGTTATTTTCAATACAAATGTTGCCACTCTCGTTCACCCTTTTAGGGATTGAATAAAAAAAAAATCATTAAAGAACGTGTTTCGTTAATTGTGTAAAAGAGCATTAATATCAAGTTTCAAGTAAATTTGACCATAAAAATATTATTTCCTATACCAGCTTTGCCACTCCTTTTTGACCCTTTAAAAATGTAATTTCGGAAAATCGCTTCTTAAATGACACTTACCATATAGGTGTCAACATCGTCTCCAAATTTCAAATGTATGTTGCCCATTCGGGCTGAACGATGATGTGTCAATCGGGTAAAGCTTTTTTAATTCCATTGTCTACCCACAACAGAAAACCTACGCGTGCATTAAGTTTTTAATTTATTCAGATGACAAAATTATATGCAATAAAATCATTTGATACTAAACATATATTAATAAGCAATTTGATTAGATATTGATTTGGCAAAAATAATGTAAACAAGTATTGAATGTAATTCGCAAAAGTTGTTCATTTTACCAATTGGTAAAGGCGGTTTCTCATGTAAGTATGCATTATGCCGGACATAAAGTAAAAGTAGTAATTACGTTTTTTATTAAGTAATTACTTTTTTATTAATTAATCGCTATAAAACCACTATATCTCAAAGTTTGTGTATCACATAATTGTTCAAAAGATGTGTTTATAATTATTCCACGAAGTTACAACACAAACAAACCACTGTGGTTATCGACAAAAATATTACAAGCGACAGAACACAGCTTAAAATGCTTCATAATGCGAAGAGAATTTGTTCTACAAAATTTGATAGCGAATTTGCAAAATACCATATTTTCAGATAAAAAGATTTTTGAAAATAACTAAAATATCCATAAACTGGTATATAGTCCAAGAAATTTCAGATATAAAGTAAGATATGTGTTTAAACTTCAGAAAAGTGAAGAAATTTTATCAGCCTTTTGGGGATGGATTTCTCTGCATCGATCTGGCGATTTGGAGCTCATTGATAATAGATTAACCGAAAACGATTACTTCAATATTTTGCAAGAACAAATATTAGCTACCACTAGCATACACTAATGATAGATACATTACATGACTTCTGTCATTCACCCAGCACTAAAAGTAAAAGAGTAACTAAAAAACAAAACCAAAAATCGATATCGTGCAAAGACCTACCAAATCGCAGGATCTAAATTCTATTAAAAACAATTAGTAAATCAATGGGATGCAGAGAAAAGAAACATTAGAAATCTGTACCAGTTAGACAATTATGCGCGCGATGGGTAGAATCTTTTTAGACAAGAAAACATGTTTCAATTTTGTTCAATCAATAAACAGACGACTGAAATAATGACAAATAATGGATATTATACCAAGTATTAACTATGGCGTGATGTTACTGTTAATGTTAGATTCAGTATTTTATATCGCTGTTTTAGAATGGCTTTTTATTTACATATGTATATAGTTTTACTTTCTCTTGATTATTGTATTGGAATTATTTTATTTATATCGTTTTATTGTCTCGTGTTTATTATTTTGGCATTGGATTTTTATTTAAGTGCTTTAATTTTTCTTATTTGTTGTTTTAGAACGATTTTTTATTTAGGTATACAGTTTTATTTTCTTTTATCTGTATTATTTTAGATTTTTTTATTGATTGATATTGTATTTGCGTTGGAAATTACGTCCAAATGAAATACAAATGGTATTCAACTGTTTAATACACATATACATACATTTTCAAATCTTTGCTGTTACATTTGTATATAATAATACCGTTTTAGTATATATTGCACAAGACAAAATGTACATAAATGGTAAAAACTATTATGTAAAAGATAGAATTTAAAAGTTGTCATTATTTTAATGAAAACACCTTTAAAAATTTCTCTTGTACAAGTTGTCCCGTTTCAACGTGGATCCTAGATATCTGCCATATTTGTGAAAATAGAGAAGAAGTTATAAAGAAAAATTATCCCAATTTATGTTCTTCATAACCTAAAAATATTTTCAACTATACAGAATGTGTCGAAAGTAGGTAAACACATACTTGCTCCGTAATTTTAAATGGGACACCTTAGGTATATATTTTGGCATTTCTGAATAATACGCTAAAATATTCCCAATTTATATAGACTACCTTACCCTTATTCCTAATTGTTATGAAGATATTTTACGTTTTTGTAAAAACTATCCCGAATCGGTGTTTTTCGTATGCCGCGATAGCTTGATCTTGAAAATATAGGTATTGAAATGAAATCAAGAATATGTAAACTATATACTTAATCCGGTATGGACAATGACATCAACAGAAGATGTTATACCTACCTACTTCCGCTTGTCAAAAATGATTTAACGCATTTCCGGAATTTCGTCTCTAGATAATTTCATTTTTTTAAATGGCCTATATATTTCGTTAGATCTATAAATTTCTCATTTTAATACCGTTCCATTCATGTGTTAAGTACTACATTTTCTTTTAAACTTTTCAAGATATTTCATAGTTTTTACGCAAGCTACAAAAATGTTGTCTCCAATTTCGAGGTAACCTTGAAAATATTTCAAAAACAAAAGAGTATGCATACATAATGTATGCATAATTAAATGTATACATAATTAAGTACTATCTTTTCTGTTAAACTTTTCAAGATAATTACTCCTACAGAAGCTATTACTTCAAATTCTGTTTCTGCATTCGCTCTTCTCCTGCTGGCATAATATAATGCACAGATGAAAATTGTACCTTACTTGAAAAATAAAAACGTTGACTGCCGTAGAAAAAATTCAAAGGTTCTGACTTACAAAGATAGTACACTGAGAAACAAAAGTTGTTATATTAACCGTAAAAGAGGTAACTGAACACGAAAATAATTTCGAATACCAGCAATGCGCAATTATGGTTAATTGAACAATAATAACTGTTAAAATTAACACGTTTCTTAAGATTGATCGAAAACCCAGAAAGCTAAATTTCAATTAGACTACTTTGTTAAATTAGCACTATCATAATGTTATTTCAATAGCTACTTACTAATTTAAATTTTATGTTTATGGTGATATTGCCCGGTTGTGTGAAACGTTAAATACAACACTGAAAAAATGTCGAGTTAAATATTCTACCCGTTTGAACCAATGCGACCAAATTGTTCTGTTGACATTTTAAAAACAACATTTCTCCTGCATTTAGACAACTATTTCTACGATTGGATCAATTACTTAAATTCGTAAACAAATTTCAATACTTTTTTATTGTTATATCAAGCTTACGTGTTCAACATTAGAAACGTAGTCATATTAAAAAGAGGTCCGTATTTCAGTTAACCATTTATGATTTAAATGAATGAAGGTTTCATTTCAAAACTGCAAGAACTGTTGCATTAACAATATCATTTCTCTCAGTGTAACACATTTATACAGGAAGCGTGTACCAGTAGCTATTTACTAATGAAGCTAAACGCAATTTGTAACACTAAACTTAATTAATGTTTGCTTTTGTAGATGCTAATCTTGGGAGCCGGAGGTTTCGTAAATTTTTCGCGATTTAGCTGGCAATAATTTTGGTGATACTGCTTTCGCTTCTTCGAATTCCAGTGTAGTAAAAGAAAACTGTGAATTGTAGCAGAATACAACTTAAGAAGTTATTAAAACATAAATGTTAAATTCGAAACATTGCAATGGTCTACACAAAACAAATTCACCGCTTTTAAGTTTTAATAACTTCTTAAGTTATATTTTGCAATAATTCTTTTTACCGATCAGCCGGCATAATTTTTTTAAATGTCTAAGTATCGCTTAATGGCAATATTAACAAGTTAAATTTGACCAATCAAAACATCATTTCAAATACATTTATTTATTATACTTACAAGCGAAACAGTATTAACAGTATTAGATTTTAGCTCTCGGTGTTTTGTCTGCATCCGCTTCGCATTGGGAGTCAAACACAACCTACACAACGGTTATAACGAAACCAGACTTGAAAGTTTATAGTTATTAGTTACTAATAAGAACATTTGTTATCATTTCCATGGCTTGCTATTAAGAAAATGTTATAATTTTCAACAAACTCTATCAAAAACTTTAATAACTCAAAAAGTATTACAGATAAGTATAGGAAATGCTAATACAGTTCAATGGAGAATTTTATTCTACTTCAAAATATTGAAAACAAAATGTATTACTCCCTCCGTTCCAAATTAGTTGTCACATTTGTATATTTTTGTGATGATTATTGTTGCGGTTGATATAACTTTTGTTTAAAGATATTTGTTTTAATTATTTAATTATTGTTAGGTTGCAACTTAAATTAAATATATTGCTTTTTATTGGTCATAATTTTATCCGTTTTCTCTTTTCTTATAAATGTGACAACCATTTCGGGGCAAAATATACGTATTAAATGTGATAACTAATTTGGAACGGAGAGAGTATTATATTTGAGAAAATCGAGTTTTAATAGGCCTGAATAAGTCGTACTAAAAAATAATTAAATTTTGAACGCCCTGTATACAATGTACTAATTCTAAAAACTATAACAGAAATGTCAAAATCTCTTCTATCCGTAACCTCAATTTCCAAATTTTCACTTAAAAAGTAGTTACGCTACATACCTAATATTATTAGTACATATAATTTAACTAGTATACGCTAAACAGAATGTCATTAATTGGAATAAACTGAATGCACAGTTTTATGATACACGTAATGCGCATTTATTTGAAGTTCCTAGACACAATTTAAAATTTAGTGAAAAATGCCCAAAATATATTGCAATAAAGGCATACAACAAACTACCCGTTAAATTTAAAACACTTAATATCACTAAATTTAAGGAGCAAATGAAACGTATTTTAATTGAGAAGTGCTACTACTCACTAGATGAGTATTTTAGTGACCTTAGATCTTTAATTTTAGCTTTGTTATACTGTATTTTTGATGTTGTACTGTCCAATACATAGTTTAATCGGTTGTTGTGTGGTATATATTTATCATGTCAACTTATAATAACATATTATTGACAATGTCGATGCCAAAATTGGTCATGACAATAAAATTATTTTATTTTATTTTATTAACCATCATGATGTAAATTCAAAAATTTTCGCAAAAATCGAAATATTAAAAAAATGACTACACCAAGGTATAGGGAATACTAGTAAAAGTTTCGCTTGAATAACGCTTAGATTTCGAAAATGTAAAGAGCACTATATCATTCTATTTCAAATAAGACAGTCGGTGTCAATTTCCGGTACTTCCGAAAGTGCCGCCGACTTGAAAATATTTTTTATGAATAGCTTTAATTGCCCTATACGTATATACCACTTTTCAGAATTTTATTAGCACTAAGAGGCCCAGCCAAATCTTTGTAATGACCGGTTTCAATCAATCACCCAGTATTTAGTAATATAATCACCCAGTATATCTTAAATTTCTTGAATTCTTGGTGATAGCGACTTAATATTGAACCCAAATTAATGATAATTAAAATTAATCATCATCACTGTCATTCATCACCATGCAATGCGTTTCGATTTTATAAATCTTCTCTACAGAAAAGTGATGGATATATTACATGAAACTTTTCAAATATTTCAATTAATTCTAACTTATGCTTACAAGTCAAAGCAATGGTCAATTTCGAAGTCAATATACATGTAAATTAATCTCTCATATATGTATATACTTAGTATACCATGTTGGATATATAGGTATATGAGTCAAAAATTACTATCATTCTCACAAAAACGATCTGAGGAGATACAGACTCGAACTTAAATACTAGTCTAGTATTTAAGTTCGAGGTGTTGAGGTGTCCTTGCTTAAAGAAAAAATAAGTAGTATATAAGATGTTACTTAAGAAGACTTTTTTAATTTTAAATATTAAATGAATAATTAATCCTTTAAAGATTTCTAAATTCAACTGATGTAAATAACTAGACGCGGATGTTTACACACCCAACTGCTTGTTTTATTTGACTTTTTATACAAGCGCAACTATGCTATAACTTATCGTTTTTTTCCAATTACTCACTTCGGCCCTGTCAAATCTAAGTACATTTGAAACATTCCATAATATTGTCTGATATAGGAACATATTTTAATATTTGATATCCACGGCAAGTTTCGAAATTTAATATACTACCTTTAAATATTAATACGGTCGAGTGTCCTTGACCTACGAGATGATTGAATAAACTTTCTTGAAAAGAATGTTTAGAGAAATGATTCAATTTAAAAATGTGGATGGATACATAAGTTTTTGTAGTTGTAAGATATGTGAGAGAGATTATATCACACATTTATATTTACAGGTAAAATGATCTTTTTATAATGTCATAATGCTATATAATTCAGTCTTTTATACAATAATACTTTTGTTAATAAAAACTGTCCAAACTAATATAGGTATACAAGTGTTTTTTTTATTCAACATTAAAATATTACTTATATACAAAAGCAATGTTTTTTTGTATGCCATTAAAGCCAAAATAATTATGTTTATCTTTGCACATATAATTTAATAAAATGTCGAATCAAAAACTCATTTTTTACGTGATCCAACTGAGCTCAACAGAATATAAAAGCACTACATTTTTGTGAAATAAAACATTATTTACCTAAAAGCAGGTTTTACTTTGGAATTTTCAGCAAAAAATATATCGATGCTTTATTTCAAATGATTTATTAATTGGAATCCGAAGTTTGAGGACGAGTTTTTGCTTTTAGTAAGATACCTAACAAAATATTCATTATTTCACATTTGACATTTAACTATATACATATAATCTAAGTCTACATAAAATTAAACAATTTTTTATACATACATCATAATTACTGTTTAAAGAACATAAAAGTTTGCAAAAACAGCCCTTTAAAACAGGATATATTTTAAAGTCGCCGTGTAACAACAAATTCACTTACAAAATTTTCAACAGTAATAAATACAGAAACGATCAGAATCTTTATTATTGTATGTCTATTTATATTTACCTTAAATAAATACGAAACGTACAGTTAGTGTTGTTTGAAATGTGTAAACCAGAAGCTTTAATCAGCTCATTTCTAGTTATTTGTACATCGAAGAACATTGAAATTTGCAGACGTTGATGTTGTATTACCATTTCTATTAACAGCTCCAACAATGTACCTTGATACACTTACTTACTTTGTTTTGGGTGGACGCAACCTAAGCAGCCGCTACTCATTAGCGCTCATTCCATTATTTATTACTACAATTTAACTTATCTAATCTATGTTTTTCGTCTTTTTAATACCTTTGGTTGTTTCCATTAAACATGGCGTTATTATCAAAGGTATATTCGTGCAACCACAGTATGTCATAATAGAATAAAGTAATGGATATTCCAATGATATTTAAATAAAAAGTGCATATCTTCGCGGATAATTATCTAGAAAATGTTAGATCATTTGCAGTATAGACAATTTATGATTCTTAAGAATGAAGTATAAGGTTGTAGTAGAATATCCAACGTTGCTAGCAATTTCTCTAATGAATGAAATAGCTTTTTTTAAAGATCCGAACATTCTTAAATTAGCTTCCACTTGCGAAAACGTTAAATAAATTTGAAGGAAATCAATTCATATTTTGTATTAATAATAAAATAAAAAAGAAAACTTACACATTACTTATATATTATTATCGTTAAGTGAAAAATAATACTGGCTGAGCAATTTCAAATGAAAGAAGTAGACAGAATAAATTATCAATTAGTACCACAGTAAGTAATTAGTTTACTGAATACTAAGCAAATGTTAATCCTAACATATCCTAACACTTCGGTAAAAAATTGTGCCATATATTTTGTTTCAACCAAACTCCTTGATTTTAAATTACTCCCTCAGTATAAGACTGATTGACAGTGACAGCAACTGACTAAAGACGTTTCGAGTGTACAACTGTGTACACTTAAGGTTGTGCAGCTGATGCAGGATGGCGAGAAATTTTCTCCGTATACGGTAATGGTAAAATTTCTTGAAAAGATATCTTAGTCGACGGCGTGTTTAGGAAAAAACTACTACAGCTTGAAAATCTGTTCTTGAAAATATGTTCTAGGCATAAACGATATATTGAGCTAGTATTTTGTTTAAATGAACTACACTGTTGCTCTAGCAATTTGCAATTCTTTATAGGAAAACAGTTTTAGTTTTATGTTGTGATGTGAACATTCTTAGTGTGTTTGTTTAGATAATGTAGATATGTAGACTATAACTGCTCACTACACAATTCTCCGAATACCCTGATCCATTAACACAATGATTAAACAAGAGTATAAAATTATTCATCAATTTTTAAAAAGTGAAAACAATGGATGATATTTATCTACACGACCCTCTAACTACCTATTATTTTTAGTTGTAGATAGGGCTGGGAAGATATATATATATGTATGTATCTATAAATATCAATATTGTTAGTATATCGTTATTCGATATTGAATCTACAAAAGATCGATATATCGAAACCTTGTCCTGCTCCTCATATATTACGAACAAGTGAAAGTAATCCACATCACTGAATCCTAACTGGGACGTGACAAGCACTTTTATAATACTTAAATGTCAAACTAATTTTAAATTTTCTTTGTTGGCACCTTAATTTTTTCTTGTTGATCTCTTAAAACCAAAGCCAACTGATAATTTAAAATTCTTGCATAACCACGAAAAGATCAATATTTCATGTTTCGAACAAAATCACTAATTTTAGATGTAAGAATGTAATCACAAAGTTCTTTTACATTTCAGCATAGAATTCACTGCCGAAGAGAGGTTGCCGTTTGAAAAAATTCTGAGCTATTTGGGATAACGAAATTTGACGCCATTTCTGAACACCGTGTATAATTTAATTTCAACGTTTTTACAAATCTAGAAAGCTGTAAGTCTTATGTGTGAAAATCCTAAAAATGTTTGGCCTGAGCCACTCGAAGTTTGAAATATATTTTTTGTAGCAGTAGTAAAATATCATAGCATTTTGATGCATATCTACTATATAGAATACCAAGAAATGTCATTTCTCTACATCTGAACTAAACAAGTAAGTAATGTGTACATTATTATTATCAGTATGTTACACATATTATTAATTCCTGTATTGAACACTTGTATTTTCCTATTATCTGGAAGGCAGCTTTAGGACTCCCACTGCCAAAATTAGCTAATCCTGGGGACTTTTGATTTGAGGATAATCAGTATTTTGCCTGTTACTACTTTATAATCAAGTGTATGAGTACTTCTCTTCTAATAAGTACATCTCTGATAATCAATCTGGTTTTAGGAAGGGTTTTAATACTGCGACTACTCTCTCGTCTGTATTAAATGATATTATAACTGCAGTAGATTCCGGCTTGAACAGTGTGCTTATCCTTTTAGATTATTCCAAAGCTTTTGACACTGTGTGTCATCATCTGTTGGTAACAAAACTTAAATATTACGGATTTACTTCAAATTCGTTGTCACTAATTACTTCATATCTGTCAAACAGAACTCAAAAAATTTCATATCAAGGTGTGGTTTCTGACGAATTACGCGTTTTATCTGGAGTACCTCAAGGGTCCATTCTTGGTCCTCTACTCTTTATACTACTGATATTTTAAACTCAATTAAAAACTGTAATATACAGGCATATGCTGATGACATCCGATTAATATACTCGAACATAATCTTATGCTCAATCCAAAAAAAACAACGTTTTACTATTTGGCTCAAGGAATCGGGTCGATTTCTTGAAGAGAAATTTTAAGTTACATATTTCTGGCTCTGTTTTGTCATTTCTTTCTGCAGCAAGGAATCTTGGCCTAATTGTTGACACTAATTTACACTTTGGGGATCACGTATCTCATTTACTTAGAAAGGCTTATAGTACCTTGACAATGTTATACACTAACAGGCATATTTTGAATTCAGCTTTAAGAAAACCCTAATTTTTTCTCTTTTTGATTATTGTGATTTTATCTATGTCTAACTTCAGTTGATAAATACAGGGTGCAAAACCTTCAGAACTCCTGTTGTAGGTTTGTTTGTAGTCTTCGGAAATTTGATCATGTATAGAGAAAAATTACCAGCTTGGGGTGGTTAAATATGGAGAACCGGAGTAAGTTGCACTTGGGTAAGTTTGTTCATAAATTTCTTTTTTCTTGTTTCCGTGTCTGCTCCAATTACGGGTTTTCTCATGCCGTGATATTTTATTCATGTGCTCAATACTCGATATAAGTTTCAACTTACTATCCCTCGTCACCATACATCTCTATTCAGGCGATCTTTTAGTTACAATGCGGTTAAGTTGTATAACTCGATTCCAGACAGTATAAAGAGTCTCGATGGCCTTCGGAGTTTTGGAGTCGCTTTCAGGCCTCATTTGCTATCACTGCAATAAGTGGTACTGTGTAGTCAATTGATAGATTTGCTTGTTCTTTGATTTTTTGTCTTTTTTTTGTAAATAAATTGTGTAGGAGTTATTGTTTTTTTGATGGATACTGGTTGAGTTGGAGTAGCATAAGCTAGACTTCGCCAGGTATTCATTTTTGGTCATCTCAATAAAGGCAATTTATTTTTATTATTATTGACACGGGCAAATAATGACAACAAATAAAACGGCCGCAAGTATACAATCGCCGTAGAATGTCAACCCTTAAAATTGTGAATATGTTTTCATATATGTATAAGCATCTGTGAATTTAATCTCGCCAATCGGGCAATAATAGTAATGTTCTCAAAATTAAAAGCGAGCCACAAATTTTTTTTCCTACTTGATGGTAATAGTATGTTATTTTATACGGAGGAAAAGTGATCTTTTCATGGCGCGCTCGTATTTCGCAGCCGGACGAAGTGAGCCTGCTAATAGAGAACAACCCATGAAAAGTAACTTTTTCTCCACATAAAATATGCTATTTTTTCTTCAAACGTCGGCAAATTTATGCAAAAATATCGATTTTTAATTGAAGATAAGCGGGTTTGGTAGGATGTTTGGACGTTTAGACCGATGATTAGGTACGAATTGTTTCTATAGTAACTCATCATAAAATTGTCAAGTCCACACTGTCAACATTGAAATTATGTGTTTGTATGTTGCCATAATAATACTTTTCCTTCCGGCGGCGGTAAAGTGAAAACTAAGCCTCTGGCGGAGGAAAATTGACACTTTGCGACCGACTGAGAGCAAGCCATGAAAAGTAACTTTTCCTCCACATAAAATATGCTATTTTTTCTTCAAACGTCGGCAAATTTATGCAAAAATATCTATTTTTGATTGAAGATAAACGGGTTTGGTAGGATGTTTGGACGTTTAGACCTATGATTAGGTACGAGCTGTTTCTACAGTAACTCATCATAAAACTGACAAGTGGACACTGTCAATATTGAAATTATATGTTTGTGTGTTGCTATAATAACACTTTTCCCTCCGGCGGAGGAAAAGTGACACTTTGCGTTCGCGGCCGACTACTCAGTCGAGAAATGTCAGATTTATTGACGTTTGAAGAAAATAGTAGATTGTTGTATTAGATTTAAATATGTCTCTTTTTTCGACGAGTACAATTTTACATTTGCGAGCCGGAACGCAGCGTAGCCGAGCGAATGTAAAATTGTACGAGTCGAAATAACATTATTTTTAATCCGAATGGAACATGCTATTTTTTCTCCAACCGAAATCATGCATTGCGATAATAAAACGAAATCTACTTTTTATACAACCGAAATCATGCACTGGGATAATAAAACGAAGTAGGTACTAAGTAAGTTATATCGACGTTGTCATGGATATGTTGTCAAAAATTAGTTATATTATTATATTAGTTGTAATTGCGTTCATTTGTGATTATTATTATATTACCCTAGTGGTCAAATTTGAATACTTTTTTATCCTAGATAAAAATATCCACTTTTACTACTAATTGTAAGATTAAAAGCGAATATTTTTGTTGCTTAGATACTACTTTTTTGAAAATGACAACCTTAGATACTCCTGACAGTCAAAATATGTCATACTTTTTTACGGTTGGAGAAAAATAAGTTTATTCTATCAGATATGAATCTCAGGCTTTTGTAGAATAATTTGCAAATATTGCTATACCATATAAACGTGTATTTGCCTCTTTGTGCAACTATTCAAGAATCGTTAAAAGAGCAGTGTTAAGCTGCGTCTTAGCGAATTTTTTCGCACAAGTCGCTTAGCTTAGCTCGGCTACGAAATGAACGATAAACCAATCACAGCACGTCAAATATTCATGTGTAATGATTTGACGCGCTGTGATTGATTTCTTGTTCATTTCGTAGTCGAGCTGAGCTAAACGAACTGTACGAAAAATTCCGCTAAGACGCAGCTTTTAGGTCAACAGTTAAAAACGCATATTTTTGGCGAAACACCACTGCATCCAATTCAATGCAATTCTTTCTCGCATAGTTTCTTCAATCGCCGGTGGCATTCGGTGTACTAACTCTTTCATGTATGCCCATAGGAAACAATTATATTTCTTTAAGTTCAAGACATTTTATTTTTTTTCAATTTTGCGAGAAAAACAGCTCCAAATAAATCATGATATTGCTGCAAACAAAAATGCTACTGAGTTAATATTTGACACAGCAGATTATAAGAGATCACTAGATTGTTTCGTGTTTTAAAATATTAAATTAGAGTATATTATATTATAATTCACTTATTTCAAATACACACCCTGTATTTTATATCAATTTTCATTGCTATTTTTATTTTCAATCAATTGATACTAGCATGTCGTATACCTAGACCTAATCAATTTTGAGATATTTTGTTATTTTACTTAAAAATAACGAAAATTAAGTTTTAAGCGTAGGCCATGACTATCAAAGAGATGACAACTAAATCCTAAACTTTCCATTACTTGCTGTAAAATACAAATTTTTAAGAGAACTGTCAAAACATACATACATAATGAATATGTAAATAATTTACTACCAAGTTGTCACATCTTTGACAATCATGGCCTACGCCTTATTAATGTCGAAAAATAAGTAAAATTACGAAATATCTCAAAATTGGTTAGATTTCGATATAGGGAATGCTGGTATCAATTGAATGAAAATAAAAATACCAATGAAAAATTGATATAAAATATAGCGTATTGTATTTGAAATCAGCGGGTAATAATTATTTGAAATAGTTGGAATTGAGTGGTATGTCTAAAACGCCCTGTATAAAAAAAATTAATATTTTAAAAGAGGAACCACTTTAGTTATCTCTTATAATTTGTTGTGCCAAATTTTAAGTCAGCAGCATTTTTGTTTACAGCAATATTGTAATTTATTTAAACTATTTTTCCCGAAAAATTAAAAAAAAAAAAAAATCTCAAAAACTATTAATTATTGGCAAAGGACATTGCGCATGAAATTTATTCCAAATTTGATGGAGAACTTAAAAATAAAATAAAAAATACCATGTTCTATTTAAAATAAACGAGTTGGTATGTCCTTCCGGTGTACCGGAAATATATCATTTGTGAAAATATTATATTTAAACTCAGCATTATCGACAATGTAATATCGTAAAATTTAACATTTCCTCTATGACTGCATCCCTAAAAACTTAAATTCTAATCAAAATTCGTGACACCCTATATATTACACTACTATGACGTGCTCAACACCCGGATGCCCTCGTAATTAATATTACTAGTTGTTTACACACACAGCAATCGAAGTTATTACATGGTGATTATTACTATAACTACGTTTCAGAAAATGTAAATGTCATTTCTAATTTCAACATATGTACTACAGTTCGTGTAATCGTAGACGCACGTATAATTGACACAATCAAATCGGTTTCAAAGATGATCTTGACAGTTTCAAAGATGAATTTCGCCTTTTTAATAAAGTCCTATTATATAAATCTATAATGATGTACAATCTGACACTTGATTATGTTTACAACGTATTTTCCGCGCTTGAATATTTATTAAATAAGGATAGGTAGATTAACCGACAATCTTTGCTTATGTCATCAAACAATGACGTGTGTCTCATATTACTGTCAACCTTGAAAGATGATCTTGGCAGTTCTATCTAATAATTTACAAATTTTATGGTGTCATACACTGTCAAAAATTTGCATAAATAGTTTTCGAAAAGTTCTCCGGCGAAAATTTACTTATTATTTAAACCTTTCTTGTAATAATCGTACAAACTAAACATATAATATACGTTTTTTCTTTATATCATACCTATTCACGTTTAGCTTTAGCTTTAGTTGACAAAAAGGTGAATATACTTATTTTCAAAAATAAAACAAATATTTATCTTTGATTCGTAATGATCCAATGTGGATGAATTAGTATAAATTAGAAAAGATATGTTCTGTCTCACAATTTGTATTTATTAAAATATGAACTGTATATGTTTCGGCTATATGCCATTATCAGGAGAGAATAGTCGCGAACATTTAAAGTGATGAACAATGACTTTTTTTAATTTTCGCTAATTGACTATTCTCTCCTCTTGATATAGCCGAAACATGTAGTTCATATTTTAATAAATACAAATTGTGAGACAGAACATATCTTTTCTAGTTTATAAATATTTATCTGTTAAATATGTCACTACATTCATTCAAAAATTGTCTTATTTCAAATTTCCTACCAGGTTATAGCTGCAACCCGATTCTAAAGTAAAAAACAATTTACATCACTATATGCGAACATTTGTAGGTTAATTAGAAGAAATACAAAAAAAAACTAAAGAGCGCACAGTAAACAATAATGAAAATGACAATGCGAATTCTAAATTTTATTTTAATAGTAGTGCGTAATGCAAAGCTTACTCTATTCCTTAATACAGTTTTTTTAAATATAGGATAACAATTTAAACGACTTCTTTATTATGTTTCTTCTTCTTTCTTATGTTTTATTGTTAATATAATATATCCAGATTTATTCTTCATAATTTGGGTAATTTCCATTATGTTTAAATCTTAGGATCATACATAATATGTATATAAATTTAGCTACACCAAATGTTTAGGTCCAACGAATTTTACGCACACCGGCAAATTTATAGAAGTAGACATGAAATCGCATTATTTTTCTGTAGTGTACATATTATTAATATTGCTAGGTTATTTGCTGAAATGAACTTAGGTGGAGTTATTAAAATGTTTAAAAAAATTCATGTGAAAAAAACTGCAAGATGTAGACTTGAACAAAATATGATTTTACAACTGCAGTCATTCGACTTTCCAGACTTCTGATGAGGCCATCGATCAGCTTTTGAGGAAATTTGTTCCATTTCTCAATCAAAACTGTTACTTCTCCGGTATATGGGGCAAAAGGTCTTCGAGTATATCTCTACTACATTTCTCTGCAAATAACGTTCCACTAACAACCGCCACTAATTCTGTGCGTACTCCCAAACATATGCCACCTCACACCATAATTGCACTTCCACGAAATACGAAATATAGTAGTAAAATTAAATGGAGCATTTCGTTCTCCTTGGCATCGCTACAACCTTTTTCAGACATCAATTGAATTTATACAGAAGCGAACCACGTCCGAAAACAAAATTTGATCCAACTGATCATCATTTAAACTTCGATCTTCTCGACTAAATTTTAAGCGTTCTATACAATGTCTGGGGAGTTGTGAGGGTCCTGGAGTCTTGGTGTAGATTGACATACATATATAGGGTAATTCGAGGAGAGATTGCCTACGATGAAATTGTGGCTTTTCCGCCATTGTAGAAAGCCACATTCTGTATTGGCACACTGTAGTGTGTGTTCTACATGTGTGCCACTTTCTACATATGTGGCGGAAAAGCCACAATTTCATCGTAGGCAATCTCTCCTCGAATTACCCTAACTTGAAAACAACGTACTTCTTTCTTTTTCTTATAATCCCCTCAGTCATGGCAGTACCATGAACATTTTCCACTAAATTTATTCTTTGAATTTCCGTTTGACATCCGTTTCGCAGTGTTATGAAATGATCATCTCTAGCCATGGTTGAGGGTTTTCTGCCTTCCGTTTTCTTTTCACATACTATACCAGGCGGGAATATTTCTTATCTACTAAACATTCTTTAAATGCAACACTTTAAAGTTGCACGGCTAGTGGGGAGTGGCGTGAAATTCTCTCCACATAGGGCAATGAAAATTACTGCAATACATAACAATTAACAATCATGATGTTGCCGCGGTAATGACATTTTAAATTTTTTTATTGTAAGAAAACCTGGTACAAAAAAATACTTTTCCCACTCCCCTTATGGTAAACATACCATTAATACATTGTTTCTATGGACGTAAATTGGTTTTACTGAAATGACTGTGATTGTTATGACAACGGGGCGTAAGTAATTTACTTAACGTCCTCTAGGGAAAAAAACTGCATCAAAACACGTGTTCTATTAATTTATACTTATGGTAATATTACAGTTTGTACAATTAGTAACATTAACAAAATTGGGATATTTATATTTCTTGATAATTCAATGTTATTATCACCTACTTTATCAGCAACACTTAATTCCGTGGTTTATCATGATTACATTTAATTTTTGAGGATTTTATTGTCTGGGGAGTGGGAAAACTGTTATAAGCAATTCGGGAGGTAACATTTACCAATCTCGAACTCTATTGCAAGTCCTCGGACGCAAACTAGTCCTCGACTATAGTAAATGTTACTTATACCTCCCTTATTACTTAAATAACTATTAACTTCAGTTTCGATGCAAATCTTAACTTTTAGATTTTTTCTAGTAGTACTTTTTATAGTTTTTCTGAATTAGGAATCTGTCAGTAACTCGGCAACAAAGTGACAGTTGCTACTGCAATTTCCTATCACTTAATTTTGTAACTATAAAAAAATTGGCATCGCAATTAAAAACAAATTGCCATTGCCTTATATGGATCGAATTTTGCGTCACTCATCATTGCCCACGCCGCCGCCTTAAAACAAAATGTCATGCCAAAAATATCAATCAAATAATTCGTCAGGAAATATATTTTGTCTAAAAGTGTACCTAAACAATATACAAATGTAAAAATTTTACAAAACTTGAAAAAAAGAATTTTAGAGTGTGACGAAATATTGAACAAAAATAGAGGCGAAAATCGCGTGCGAACGCTCTGTAATGCGAGTCGCACGCGATTTTCGCCTCTATTTCGTAAAGTAAAAAATTCATAACTTTGGAACCGCTGCAGATAATCAAACCAAATTTGGAATATTGGATGAACAAATCATACTCTTTCTTTTAGTGACACAAATTTAATTCAACTTTCACCACAAAGCAGAGGTAAATTTTTCCATGCCTACTTCAATGCTTGTAACTTTGTTCATAATTAACTTATTAGATAAATATTCCACATTTAAGCCGTTCTGGTCGTTAGTAATCGATTTGTGGCGAAAGAAATCGTTTTTCATCTTCTATTTGTAAAACAAGCGATTTTTTTACCTGGACGAATACTTTCGCGGGTAGCTGTATTTGCCACAGAACAGATATGCTATCTATAGTGAAGAAATTAACATAAATCTTAATATACCTACATGAAAAATATCGTGGATATAGCTTCTCATACATGGAAAGCAAGTTTGTTAAGAAGATAAGATTTGAATGATTGTACATCTTTGAGTCGACTAAACTTGATTCACATCTAGATTCTATCTTGGTTTTTTGTTGTTTTATATTGTAATAATAAGGAAATTTTTGCCATACATTTCTTTATTTAAACCTTTGCTTTAATAACTGTGCATCAGTCCATTTGTTATATTTTTGCTATCAGACTTATCGCAAAATGTAATTAGCAATACCCATACCTCTTAAATATCTTACCTTTATTAATTTTAACTTGTTATTATGTAAAAGTATACCTACACGAAATAAAAGGAATTCCAGAAATTAAAATACATATTATAATTATTTATTTTAAATACAAACAACTATTTAAATCTTCGCCAAAATGATATCTTTTGACCTGATAATGAATTGAATAAAACATAAATTGAAACTTCTATATTTATTGTGTCTAAAACGTTAATTACAACAAATGGATACATTAATATAATAATTATGTATACTAAAATAAAACAAACTGTATAACAAATAAATATAAATAACAATACTTTTAATAAAATTTGTTTACAGCACCTGTCAAACACAAAGGAGTATTTAATGTAACTTTGAATAAAAATACTAATTAAGACAAGATAAAAATCAACGGATGTTAGGAATTTCCATTAATAATTGTACCAAAATATCTCAAGTATGATCTACGATGCATGTCATCGACTTTAGTTAAATAATATGTACCAGGAAATAGTTGCTTTACATCACCAACTGGTTCATATGGTGCTTTGTGACAATTTGTCTCCCTTAAATCTAACATTGAACTAAACTTTTCTGGGACAATGCATATTCTTTTTGCTAATAATGATTTTGTGGGACTAAGATTTGAAACTAATTTATGCAGAGGTGAGTTATCACTATAGTCATTTGATATAGTAATCGAAAACATTGAGGATGCTAAACCGGATCCATAGCTAAATAAAGCAATTTTATTTCCTGCAATTTCAGAAATATTTTTACTAATTAAAAGCGAAACTAGTCCTCCATATATAGAAGGTGTATACATATTTCCCACTTGACTAGCAATAAATAGTGATGGCTTCGTCTTTTCCTCAAAAATTTTATTACTATAATTAATAAACGCTTTTTCAACATCTCTACTAAAATATGTTTCTTCTAATTTTATATTATTAAAAGAAGAAACTGATTTAAATTTGGGATCACTAGGATTTACTAAGAAATCATTCAATGCAATTCTTGCGACTGATTTTTGCACTAACTTACAATATGGTGTATGAAATAGTATAGCGTCAAAATATCCAATATCTACATTAATTCCTTTTTTCTCTGCTTTTTTCTTATATAAATTATAACAATTATCCAATGCACTTAAATAACACTGGATAGATAATTTTCCATCGACAAAAGGATACTCAGATGTTAAATCTGGTTTATAAAAATCATACGCATGCCTCATGTAACTTGCCCGTAATCCTCTATCAATCACCAAAGGGGCATTTGGTCCAATTAACATTGCAACTGCTCCAGCTCCACCAGTTGGCCTAGCGGAACCCTTAGCATATACAGCTATATCTGCAGCTACTACTAAAGCATATCTACCATCCCATGCAGATGATTCTATCCACGAAATAGCATTGAATAAGGCTGCTGTTCCACCATAACATGCATTTGTCGTATCAACACCTTCTACATCGTAGCATTCTTCCTTTTCAAATAATTGCATTAATACACTTTTTACACTTTTGGATTTGTCTATAATTGTTTCTGTGCCCACTTCTAATCTTCCAATATCATGCAAATTTATTTTATAGTTTTCTATTAGTTTCTGCACTACAGTTAAACAAAATGAATTTATATCTTCCAAATCTGAACAAAACCCCATTCTCTGTTGTCCCAATCCAATTGTATACTTTCCACTTGAAACCCCGTCAAACTCTTCTAACTGTGTTTGATCTACATATAACGAAGGAAATATTAGTTCCATTGCAATTATTCCTACATTTTCCGGCCAGGTATTCATTTTGATATTAACTATTCTCACGATTACGTAAAAAAATACAGCACCACACTACAACTTACTGTTTTAAACTAACTCGCGTGTGGGTATGCATAACTTTTAAATTAACCTCACTCCTACTACTCCTACAATCCCTTCCCCAATTTTTCCGCAATCATCGAGAAGGAGGGAAGAGTTGCTATACAAAAAACGTCGAGTGTATGCCATGCAGTGGCTGACTATTAAAGCAAAGTAGGAGGCGCTATTCGAAAATAATTAATAAAAATTTATGTTATTTATTGTAATACTAAATATTTTCTTTTAAGGCTACGTGGCTGATGGAGGTTGAAGGAAATTTATATAGCATTGTTTTAGAAATCTTGTTGCAAGATTTTTTAAATTGTTAAAACAAATGACAGTTGTTTCTTATTGGCTCATTTAGCTCAAAGCAAGGCAAAATCACGTAATAAAGCTTCATTTACATAGAGAGTAGTGGCAATTGTAGTGTAGGAGTAGTGGAAGGTGTATTGTAGTGCGGAAATGCATTTACATAAGAAAAGTAGTGGCGATGCGCCTTGTTTGTTGCGCATGCGTAACGACGATAGTTGGTAATGGATGTATAGTCAAATGTAAACACAACAAAACTGCTGTTATCGGTAAATTGTTCTGCGCAGACGCAACGGTATAAGTATCGGTAGTGTAGTGGGAATGTTTGGAGTTTGCGAACTTTGGCACTACTTCTCCACTACCGTTACTGTCGCAATGTTTATGTAAATGCTCTCGTTTAAATACATGAGAACTAACTTCGGCACTCCACTACTCTTACACTACAATTCCCACTACCCTCTATGTAAATGAAGCTTCGTTCTGTTATTGTTGTCCATTGTCAAATATTCTGATATTGTTTATACCACAGCTGTATTTAAAGTTTTACTATAATTATTAGGTACATTACTTTATCTATTTTTTCGGTATAGATTAGTTCTCTTATACCTTACTTACCAGAGAACGTCACACAAAATTTATTTTGCAAATTACATAAGTATTGTACTTTGGGGCTGTGCAAAAAATATCTTTAGAGGTAACTCAATTCGTTTTTATATGTAACTGGCACAGCTCTAGTACTTTCAAAGGTTTACAATAGTTATCAATCATCATGTTAGACCAAACTATATAGAATATACCAGAGAAAATAGCGCTATTCAAAAGACAAAATCACCTACGAAGATAAATTGCGAGCTACAAAACTTTTATCCCATGTAGGTTATGAACAGTAACGTATGAACTTAAAGAATTGACATTAATCTCCGAAGTGTCATCCATAAATGTTTAGGCATTGCTTATTCCATTGAGATAGAATAAGTAGGGAGGCGCTATCACGTGGCTAAAACGGCACAGGTCGGCCATATTGGTACACCATTTTATGTCAAATACGTAGATTATAGTGTATATGTTATGATGGTTGTATTATTCGATTATTTCAGTTCGACCTGCTGAGGCAGCCATATTGGTACACCATTTAAACCCCGCCCAGTGCGCCGTTTTGAACATACAGGAAATATGTTTCATAGCGTGTCCTTAGTATACTAGCTCAATGGCTTATTCTATAGGTACACTGTAAATTGCTAAATCTACATAACTGATTTGACTCAAATTTTAGTACAGAAGACGATATTTTCAGCATGAGTGCGGATTTAAACACGAGCACGCATAGCGCAGCGAATGCTTTATTAGCGATATTAATAATGTACCTCTGTATAATAGAGCCCAAAGAATTAAATCGTTTTGGTATTCGGTTGATGATGAGAACCCATCCGTTCTCGAAACACGTGTCAATTAATCAGTTGTGGTGTTTGGTGATACCAATGTTTTATCTGTTTATTACGAACCTACAGTTCTTGAAGTCACTCTAATATGGCCTTCCAGACCAAGGACTTAAATCATTGGTATTCGGTTGATGATGAGAGCCCATGCGTTCTCGAAACACGTATCAATTAATCAAACTTGTGGGGTTTGGTAATACCCAATACTGATGTTTTATGTGTTTATTACGAATAATTAACTATTCATCATTAGTAAATTACCGTTCTGAAACTACCATTTATTTATCTCAAAAGATGTGATATGTTCCAAGTATATTTAATTTGTAGAAAAAAATCCATAGAAGCACTAGCGTGTTATCCCGGAATTTCTGGATTGTCCGGTACCAAATAAGCATTACTAGTTGCATTTATAAATAATAATCTGCACTTAAGAAAAGTAGAGAAAAGAAGGCCCTCATTTTGGACTGCTTATTTAGTACTGTATGTCCAAGAGTTATTTTTAAAATACTGTAAATATTCTACAGAAATGTTTGCAAATTGATATACTTTCAACATATCACATTTTGCTTTAATGTGTTACACTCATTGATCACTATCCCAAGAAATATCTTCAGCAAAATTGTAACCATATTTTTTATTTTCGGGAATTTAAAAATAAACACATGTACGGAATTAATTATTTTAATTATAAAAATTATGAATATAAAATATATCATTTACGATAAATATAGTTCCACATTGACGAAATAAAAACGTTAACTTTTTCAATTGATTATATCCAAATTAGCATTATGATTTTAAAATACGCCATATATCTATTAAATTTAACAATGTATATTCACTACTGTCTATAAACAAAAACACATATTAACTAAATAAATTAAATCAAAAGACATTATCTCATTATGAGTCTATGTTGAGTATTTGATTGTACACCTTGTGCTACAAGTACAGGTGTAGTAGAAAATAATCTAATTGGCAAACTCCAAACCATAGTTTCTATTGATAAATCTGCAGGCGCTTGCCAATAATTAGTATCTAAAGTAGGCATATCTAATCCAGAATTCGTACTAGTTACAAATTCGAAATGTAATCTCCAACTCAGGCTAACTAAGGGAGTAGAAAATGCCGGAGTTACATGTAGCGGTATTGGCAATATCACCTGAGTATATTTTAGACCCAAACACACTTCATGATGTCTGCTATAAGTAGTAATTTTTGTTTGTTTAGAATGCTCTAATTGCGTCTCCTCTTCACATTGTAAAGAAACTGATACTTGTACACAACTTACAGTTGCAACGGTAAAATCGAATGTACCTATTATATCTTCGCCCAACTTGTACGCAGGTTTAAATAAACAAAATCTTGCTACTTTTCCGAAAATATTGGATATCATATAAAAATTGGGATTTCTCCTCGATGTTATATTCTAAAAAAAGAACAATATTACATTTTAAATTTGTTTACTTATAGGTTGTTTATTGTAACCTGTAATGTTTGCAGAGCTATATCAAATGGTGTTTCCCTTTGTCTAATTTCTAGGAATGGATTAGCAGGGGATAGTTCGTCTGTTGTGTCATTGCATAGACCACCCATATCATTCAAACCAACTGCACAAACTGGTAATACACGTAGAGGTACTCTCAACAATCTTACAGGACTATTTACCCTTTGTGTTCCTATTGTTATTTTATATGAATATTTCACTAATTGTCCTCTATAAGAAGGTGGTGCATCACTAGGTATTTTTTCTCGGTATACATCTAATAAAAATACATACAAAATATTTTACTCGTCACATTTGCCTTTTCCCAATTGTACGTTTAATAACTAGTCAGCCTTTTTTTCAATTTATGAGTTCCTTATTCTTCTCATATATTCTTTTTTTGAAAGGAAAAAAGTGATATATATCTCATTTAAATATTATGTGGTTCAAATATTTATTATGGTGACTTTTACAGATCAATTGGCACTTCTAATAGTTGAATAGCATTTAGATGAAAACTATGTCAATAACAATGTATACGGGTTATTCACGGAACTGGTTCGTTAGAACTTTTCGATGTTCCTGAAATCCTACAATTCTGAAAACTAATTACACATAGTGTTATCTGATCTGATTAGCGAAATTATTTACGCTTTTGTATCACTTCCGGTTTACTGGAAGTTCACGCCAATTTTCTTAATCGAAATAGCATGGTATATTTTTTATGAGTTTTTAGATCGCTCATGCAATTCTGCATGAGCAACTTATTAAGGTACTTTATTCCCAAAATCAGCTAATTTTGAGTTACTCAATTTTTTTCAAAAATAGAGCCAACTGTGACGTTATATTAAGAATTCTGTATTTCTGGAATCATTGCAGGTAAGTTCTTGATATTTGAAATGGTATTAACTGAAATACGACGCACCAAATCTACGGCTTCAAACTTATGTCTACGTATACAGAGCCGTCCAAAATTAAAGTTCAAAGCTAGGTTTACACGGTCAAAGAAATTGATGAATTTATTAATGAAAATGTCATGAATTTATTCATCAATTTACTGGATTATGTACACAAAAAGTTAAATAAATACCTTTTAAACGAATTCATGACTGCCAATCCTCAAATAGTGACTCTTGTTTTTTAGCAACCTAAAATCTGTTTATGTTTGTGTTATTTATGAATTTGACGGTACGTTTAACTTATCTATTATTATTATAGCTATAGTAGAAATGGGAATTACAAAGAAAGCGAAAACACGGCGACGACAATATCTGCACATTTATTGCAATATAAGAAATCGACGTTGGTCGGTGAGGCCTTGGTTGCAACGAAGAGAAAAAGGCACATCTCATTAATAAGGACTTTCAAGACGACCCTAGTCAATTTAAAGTGTATTCAAAAATGCAATAATATATAGGCTGTTCCATTTAAAAAAAGTGACTTTCATCGATGTGAACTTAGTTAAAATGAACGTTAATTTTGAACGGCCCTGTATACAGAGACATAATTACATCGTTAGAACCATATCAAATATCAATTAACTACTTTGAACGATTGCAGAAATACAGAATTTTTAACATAATGTTGCAGTTGGCGTCATTTTTGAAAAAAAATGAATAACTCAAAAACAGCTGATTTTGGGTATAACGTATTAATAAATTTTGATGCAGAATTAAGTACATAAGCGATATAAAAAACTCATAAAACATATACCATGCTATTTAAATTAACAAAGTTGAGGTGAACATCGAAAGTGATACAAAAGCGTAAGTAATTTCGCCAATGAAACCAGATAGCACTATCTGTAACTATAAGTTTTCAGAATTGTAGGATTTCAGGAACATCGAAAAGCTCTAACGAACCAGTTCCGTGAATAACCCTTTATATATCGTATAGATTACTTATGCAGTATTGTGAACTGCTAGAGATTCAAAATATCAAGATGATCGTAAAGGTTAGTGAGGTGTGTAGCCAATGGGAAAATCCTTTTAAATGTAAATAAGACTTATTTATCTTCACCTTAAGCTTTCTAATTTTATTAAATTCTTCTTCAGAAGGTAATTGATTAGGAGTAGGAAACTATCAGTCAAAAAACATAATTTCGCAATAAGTATCATTTATATTAATTAGTCATACTGAAGAGACCATTAAACTGTACACATCACAAGTTAAAACACAAAATACATTGTGAAATTAATTAAAATTACGGTGAAAATTCACCAAAAACGCGGAAACCAAGAGGTCCACTTACGTTTAGTTAACGTTGTGATAACCGTTACTTCCCCTCTAACATTCAAAATATCATTTTAATAGTGGAAAATCATAGCACTCTAACAAAAAATAATATAGTTTCCAATGCAAGAATATTTTTGTTGTAGCATTTCATTCATCAGCATCAAGTAATCAAACTATTCCTTACACCATAGATATTCTGAAAACTGAGATAAACATTTGAAACTAATTAGTTGCGTTTTTTTTTCTTAAATTGGAATACAAATATAGCACAATTTCCTATATTACACGGGTACACTGTATCCTATTTGAGATGAGTTTTGTAAAATTAGCATTTTTATTCAATGAGTTTATCTTTGGTGTATCTTATTTAGTACGTACTGACATTAAATCATAGAGATACATTCAGACCAATACGTCGAAAATACTTTCTCATACATATAAGTAATCCTACAACTTTTTTTTATGTGTGGTGGGTGCTAGTTGCAGTTTCTTAAGCTGTATCGCTGGTATGACTATCTGCAACTCTCGCTGTGTAGTTTTGTATGTGTATAATTGTGTTCAAATGGTCTTGTGACAGCATTACATCGCCTTTATAATGTTGCGCTGTTAATCACTTTGCTCCCAACAGCGAATGGTAGATCGATCGGCATCCAATTTCCCGAGAAAAAATGTCACCGTCCTTGCGCAGAATTGATAGCCTGCTCTTATCATTTCGTCACAACGATAGACAGGCACGTAACTACTACGGTTATCGATCCATCCAACGCCTATAAAGCCTGTTTTACATTACCATATTTTGTTTGAAAAGTTGGATAAATTTTGTTTGAGAATAGTTGTGATAGATAGTAATAGTTATAGATAGACTTAAATCTAATTTGAATTCTAACTGATACCGATAATATGTCAAAATAGACATATACACCTAAAATAACATTTTTCAAATTTATTTAAAAATTCAAGTTGACCAAACTGTATACCTACACATATGGGCAGTGCAATATTTTTGGTCAAACTTTGACGAAAAAATAGGACAGGACTAATGGCTAGTTCATAGCTCTCCCCTCGTACGTTTGCGTCGACAAATCGCTGCACGTTATTTGTGTGCGCTTCACAGTCTATCCGCTGACAGATAAAGTTGGTTGAAGTTGAACTTTGTCTGCTGCCGTTCATCCGTTGTGAGCTTAAAACTCTTGAAAATTGGTATGTAACGTATAGACGCAAAGCTATGAACCGCTTAGGAGATTTGTTCATAGCTATCCGTTAGTACATTTACGTTGATCCGTTTAACGGATAAACATCTCCTAGCGGTTCATAGCTCTGCGTCTGTACACGGTCATTCTCTATATTTAGATAGTGCCTACTGCATTTATTATACAAAGTGGAAAAAATCTTTAAATACAAAAGTTGTAGGGTTTATCTCATATCGCCAGAAAATGTTTTCAAATATAATACAGGGATATAGGATAGTTAATAAAAAAAACAAACATTATAAATCTTTAATGAAACACCCTGTATATTAGAAAAATTAATACACATTTTTTTCCTGAATTCAAAAATATATAGTATGGTGACTTTTGGTGCAGCCGTTTTCGAAATATTTGCATTTTTAAAACGTGAAATATTGTTTAATAAAATCGCAATTATTTTATCTAAGAAATCAGCTAGAATTAACATACTATGTACAGTGGAACTTATATAATTCGAACATCAAGGGACCAGTTAAAAACTTCGAATTATCCAAAAATTCGAATTAAAGAAGTCCTTAATAAATAGGTCCAAAACAATAAAATTCATATGTGCATACTTATTTCCAATCAAAAATCTTTTTTAAATTGACACTCTTGAAATATTAATACTATTAAAACAAGATTAAAGTAACCTTAAAACAGGAATATTTATTTTAACAAACTACGAAATAAAGAATATGTAGTAACATTTTTATTAGTAAAGCATATTTTCCGATGGATTCACAATTATTTTGAGTCGCAGATTATAATTTATACCTTATTTTGCACTGTGCACTGTGTTATGAGGCGGCGCGCCATCCTGTTGCCATATTATGTTGTTATATTCCCTGTGAGGAAGTTCTTCTAATAAAACTTCAATTTCATTTAGATACTGGATGTATATATTTCCTGTTAACGATTCCACAAATAATTACGCCAATTATTCGACTCCTAAGAACGTCGCACCAAACATTCAATGACATACGACCCTGCGTTTTCATATCAATAAAAATAATTTTCTACCTTGAAAATATAATAAAATTTGTAGTTCTACTTCCTCATTTGTGGTAACTATACGTAACTATTCTATGAACTATTTTGCGCTCTCTGAAGCTCCTTTCGGTATAATAGAAAATGGACCTAGCAGAAACTGGCATTTCGGTGTGAATACGCCGATACTCTGCTTGCGCTTGAGCGCATTAGGCGAATTATTTCTAATTTTTCTTCATCTGTGTAACCCATTTGAATGAAATAATCTGTATAAAAACAAACAATAATGACGTTTAATACATGTATTCATTCATGGCAACTGCGATTTCGTTGAACAATATCAGCACGTTAAAAACGCAAATATTTCGAAAACGGCTACACCAAAAGTCGACATACCATATATTTTTAAATTAAGAAAAAAAAAAGGGTATCAATTTTTCTTTTAATATACAGAGTGTTTAATTAAAGATTTATAATGGTGGTATCTTTTATTAATTATCCGATATCCCTATATCATATGTGAAAACATTTTCTGGCAATATAAGATAAACCCTACAACCTTTGTATTAAAACATTTTTTCCACTTCGTATAATAAACGCAGCAGGCGTTGTCTAAATATACGGAATGACTTACGTTGACGTACCAATCTTGAAGAGTTAACCTCACTTATTTAGAACAAAATAATTTGGAAACTTGTAAAAAATGCAGTTAACAAGGCATTATTTACGCCGCAAAAGAATAATGGTGTTGTTGGTAATCAATTTCGATTTCACTACTGTCAATTTAATATTGTGATATATTGAAAATATAATTTATTATAAGGTATGATATGTTGTTATGATAAACCTAACCTCACGTTCGTAAACAGACGAACGGAAACGGACAAAGTTCAACTTCAACCAACTTTATTAGTCAGCGGATAGACTGTGAAGCGCCCACAAATAACGTGCAGCGATTGGTCAACGGATCAACGCAAACGTACGAACGGATAGCTATGTACTAGCCTTAATTTTATTTGATGTTCATGAAATTCATGGTTTTTCATTCATGAAATTTTATGGTTTATATTATGCAATTTTCTTTGACATAATGCTATGTATTATGTTAATTAATAGTTTCATTATGCTATCCAGATGACCAACTGTCAAATCACCCGCTTGTTTCTAACAACAAAAATGATTGTACCTACGTGACTTTATTTAAACCTTTTTGAATATTGGCAACTTAAATATTTTATAGATATATTACGCAAATCTTAATTAATGAAAATATGTATAACCAAAAATGTTATTTACGTATTTAATTTAAAATGCAAATGCTAATAAAAACCTTGCGGTAAATTTTAATGTTGTCTAAGTACATACGTAAGATAAATAAAACATAATATAAATAAAATATTAATAAACTATTCTATTTATCATTATCATATCTACTAAATACAATATCACTCTTCACCCCATACTGTCAAACACTCAATCTAGTTTTTGTTGCATCTTTCAAGTCTCATTTTCAATTTGCTTCCATCATTGCATGCAGCTGATTTCTATGAGTACTAGTTTTCAATTCTCTAAATAAATAACAATCTTGAACGTTGAAGTGTCACAACTGAGAATCAAAAGGACAATATACACCTAACTAATTAGATGATTAGCATATAACCGAAAAAATACAAGAGTGACATGTATTAAACGTTCGACAAAAAATATTTTATCCAGAAAATTTATATTAAATTGAACAAAACAATTTTGCAGAAAGTACATAATTTCAAATTCCTGTACAGTAGTGTCAATATAAATGTTTCACTCTGAGGTGCCCGGTTTTCGTAGGGACAACATGGGTAACTTTTTTATTTGAAGACATAGAGAGACGGTTAAATTAGCAAAAAGGTGTAGATTTAAAAGCTCACTAAGAATCAATTTTCAAATTTTACTTGATTTTACTAGATTTTTTCATTAATGCAATCATGTATCACATGATATGGAAATTTTGTCAAAATGTGGAAAACTAAGCTTATCCTAATTACGGGCAGACATCATAACTTTTTGTTGATCGCGTTATCTGTGAAAACAATACCGTTGTCATTGGTTGACATTATACGAACCTGTCAGAAGTGTCAATGTTATTACTCCAATTTATAACGGATAATTTTGAAAATTACGATGTATTTTGTACGTATATCAAAAGTTTGAAAAGCGTAAAACTAACATTTAATAACACAAATTTCATGTGCGCGTATTATTAGTAACCTAATCTCACTTCAAAATTTTTCATTTGAACTATGTATTTTTTTTTAGTGCAATTGTGTATTGCATGATTTGGAAACTTTTTAAAAATTTGAAAAATTAAGCCTATTCTTTTTAGGGAACAATCTGTATCTGTGATTATAGATAGTAAAAAGCATGAGATCTGCTGGCTTGCAAGATCACCTGATGTGACTTCTTCTTATATGTTTTGTGGGCTACTGTTAAAAATAAAATCCTATGGTCCTATATATGTTAAACAATTGCAAGAAGCAATACTTGAGGCATCTAACACCATCAATCCCAATATTATTCACAAAGTAATAACAAATTATTCAGAGACGGTGTCAACTTTGCATTGTAAACGATGATGATTTATTTGAGCAATTCAATATTGTTGTTCATTATTTAGTAGCACAGTTGTATTTTTGTTTTATTATTTAAAAAATTACGATGCGAATGAGTTCAAACCGAGTTACCATATCATCTAAAAATTGGTTAAAAAGAATGTTTTCTTAAGGGCAACAAAAATTGCATAAGTCAAATGAAAAATTTTGAGGTGAGATTAGGTTACTAATAATACGCAGACATGAATTTTGATGTACGTACAAAATACATGGTATTTTTCAAAATTATCTGTTATAAATTGAAAACATTGACACTTTTGACAGGCTCGTATCATGACAACCGTGTAGTGTGTAGTTTTCACGGATAACGCGATAAGCAAAAAGTTGTGATGTCTGCCCGTAATCAGAATAAGCTTAATTTTCCAAATTTTAACAAAATTTCCATATCATGCGATACATAATTGTATTCAGAAAAAATCTCCTTTTAAAAGAGCCACAAAAATTACACAGTTTCCATTTAAAATTTTGAGGTAAGGTGAGATTACTACAAATCTGTATAAAAGATATTTGTTTTATTAAGTGCCAATAAAAGTATTTAGATTAGAATTTGAATTGCTTCAAACCGTATCTTAATATCTCAAATAACAAATAAGTTAGGGCAAAGTAAAGAAATTAGGAGATTTCAGTTTTTCTTCGATATTAAAAAAATGAAGCATGACAAGTAAAATTTGAAAATGGATTCTTAATGAGCTTTTAAATCTACACATTTTTGCTAATTTAACCGTATTTCTATATCTTCAAATAAAAAAATTACCCATGTTGTCTCTACGAAATCCGGTCACCCTATACAGATCGACCGAAGTTATAGTGAATATAGAAGTACCGTATTATACACACTAGCGCATACATATCTACATATACGTGTGATTTAGAATGGTAGGTGAGGTCAGCTTGCAATAAGTGGGGATAGATTCGTAGTTGCTTCCAGTTCAGTTTAGTATGCAAAGATTGATATTGCAAAGCACACATATGCTTTTAAGAATTGCCGTCGCTATTAGAACGTACGGCCTAAATATTTACTTTTGTAATTAATGTATGTATGCATTAACATTGAACTGAAACAAAACTCTTATTCCCCGCGTGCCATAATACAATCTGTATTTTTTCTGGGACAGTTAAAGGCATTTTATTTTAGTTGTCAGAGTTTGTCCAGACACAATACCACACGCTATAAGCAGCCAGTGCTGAATGCTCCTTTCCTCCTCTTGCCTCTCGCATAGTACATACATACATTTGTAGTGGTACCCCACTACTCGCTCGACCATAACTGCCAAAAAGTAGCTCAAATTAATTAGTCTCCTAATAAATAATATAAATTAAATTTGGCTCCATATCACATACACACGTACATAAAACATAATACATTTGTATGTGTGTGTATTTCAAGCTTAATATCAACTTTTATTTGCGCCAATCAGTATATTACTCGCTCGACCATAACTTTAACTCGGCCAAAAAGTAGTAGTAGTAAATAATGACTTTAAAATGTCAAATTAATTAGTCAAATCCTAATAAATAATATAAATTAAATTTGGCAACAAATGTAATATCCATAAAAACAATACCCTACAACTACAAAAGCATCTTTTTACTCAAAGTGGTGCGCTTTCATTTTCTGTGTTGAGAGTAAAAATAAAACCGATAACTTCAACAAACAAATTTACCGCGTTTCTCTGAAAAGCCCTAAACCTATGGCGACATCTGAACGTTCGTTGTAGTATAAACTCCAATGTTTGGGACATGTTAGAATCACACAACCCGCACAACTTTACTTATCAAAACCATCCATCTAAATTCTGTTTCTGAATCGTTAAACTTAACTTATAAAACAGCAGATAAAACAGTTTCACATGGCTAGCGCTGTTTTAGTGTTGTATTGAATACTGAGCCAACTAAAATTTTAGTTTGTTTATGTGTGTGTATTTCAAGCTTAATATCTACTTTTATTTGCGCCAATCAGTATATGCATATGGTGTACCAAATATTATGTTAATGCAACAAATTTACAAATACAGTTCATAAAATGAATCTTTAGACACACGTCATTTTTTTATGGCATAAACAGCGATCGTCTATTAATCTAACTATCCTTTTTTAATATTCCTGTCGAATATTCAAGTGTGGATCATACATATGTAAGTATGTCTAAGCTGTGCGTAAAGTAACTAGTTACAAGTACTCACTCGCTTTTATTCCCTAATTTGATTCGTACAGATAAAAATTGATGACATGTGTCTAAAGATTCATTTCACAAACTGTAAATGATTGAGTATGTTGACATCTATGGTAATGATATTTTTATTAAATTTAGTGAATTGATACATAGTTGTAATCACGAAAGATGATCCCTGCATCACTTACATATAACTCAATCAACGACATTCAAAGAATAATTTTCATATCCAAATATCTATTTGTATGACAAGGACAGCCTGGATGACAGTTTGTGTTTCAAAACTTTGCCTAGCACAGATGTACGGCTCGTGCAATTCATTAAAGAAGACAAAGACAAGATTAGTTCGTTGTCTGCGCTTAAGCTATATATTTCCGCTTCTTCACTTAAAAATTTGACATACTTTTGACAATGTATCTCGGTAGACATTTGACGGAACTGTCATTGATTTCGTCCTTACAAATACGTATTCGTTTAACAATTTGAAGTAATTTTTTTTAACTATAATGGAAATACATACTAGAACATTACGGTAGGTACAATTGCAACAACTTGTTTAAAATTTTTACGGTCTGTCAATAAATTCCCACGTACTTAACCCAAAAACGAAAAATGTCATAGCTGCCATATTCATTTTGATATTTACAGTATTTAACATGACGCTGAAGTACTGATTTTATTCATACAAATCTAATTGATGACGCAGGGATCATCTTTCGTGATTACAACTATATGTATCAATTTTCAGAATATTAAATTTTCTGGAAGATGCATGACATCATGTACAATCATTTATGTACATTCTTTATTTCATACATACATGTTTTTGTTTGTCCTGGAGATAACCTTAGATCACAAAACAATATTTTAGGTTTAGTAGCAACTTCAATTTTTCCAGCATCCTGTGTGCAAATTGCTAAAGTTGTATTATTATATAAAGGACTACTTTGTGGATCTTCAAAGTTCTTTAGTTTTGAATCTGTGGTGCATATGCAATGTATCTGCGTTGATGCCCATGCCAAACTTTCAAATGCATCATTATTACTTTGGGATACTTTATGTTGTGGTGAAGGAGGATGAGTAAATGAAATACTACATTCTATTATTTCACCCAATAAATAAACTGGACCACGTAATAATCTGGCGTTAACTTCTATCATTATGTATAATTTTCTAGATTACACTTATCTATATTAACACCAACGTTACTATATAAATGAGAATGGACCTAAATGAACTGAAAAAGAATTAAAAAGTGAGGACAAGAATATATAAAGGTAAACACTACATACCACGACCACCAGTATCTTCCACTAAACTTCTAAACTGTGCTATATCAGGCCACAGACCAGGCTAAACTAAACTAAAATTAACCAAGCCACGGAACATGGTACAGCCCACAAGCACGTCCATAAATTAGGAGCATTCGACATCTGTGTTCGACAGGTTCGACATTTGAGACAGGAACCGGACACCAAATACAGGAATTAAATCTAATGATGGGTTGTTATTTAACGATCTGTTATTTTGCAACTGTTGTATACTCATAACAGTGCGCAACTGTTATGCTTCTACAAAAATAACAGGTTGGAAAAATAACAGGTTGAAGAAAAATAATTAGCCCAACTTTCCGTTGCTGCTATGATGAGTCATCGATTAACAACGAGAAGTAACAGCTTCGTTTCGTGCAAAAATAACAGCGACGCTTTATGTTGCTCTGTTGCTCATGTCTCCCGTATACAACAAATATAAAAACGCTGCGGCGGTGCGCGCAACAGCCTGTTGTTTTCCGTTTTCGCTGTTACATATCTATATTAAAAACAAGTCTGTTGTAACAGCGTCGATTAATAGCGACCCACATATTTATAAATGTATATACTAATTATTTATTATTATTATTATTATTATTCGAATTACTGGCCCAGCGCACTCTCCCAGTCTTGAAGAGACCAGGGACCATTCACCTCCTCGGGGCAAAGTGCCAACGAGAAGGCTCTGATTGGGTTAATCTAAGGGAATAGGTTTCTTTATTAATTTTAAAATTTTTTTACAGATACACGTTTAGGTTGGTTCTGTATTGAGAGGTGTCACATGTTGCTGAGGACCTTCCTAACGATGCTGCATGTTTGTATGATGACAGACTTCTGCATGCTTTTGTAGATGGCGGTAT